>JBAJNP010000734.1:0-45493 GCA_036877545.1 Yasuhikotakia modesta | reverse complement strand
AGAGAGAGAGAGAGAGAGAGAGAGAGAGAGAGAGAGACAGAGAGAGAGCAACAACACACAAATACAAAAAAAAATCAAGTAAACTTGCGACTCCAATTAAGGAGAGGAGTCTCAGTGCAGAAATGCTTCTGTGTGAGTCAGGTTAGTGTTTACATATTCTGACTGTAAGTATTTCCTTTCAAGGTCCTGGTGTATTAATCAGACGCAGGGCCACCAAGCCACCTTTCAAACAGTTTAGTCTAAGGTCAGTCTCAACATGGACTTTTTCACTAAGAATACATTTTGTATTTCTATATAAATGCCATAAAATTAGGGTTTTGAGTCAGAAAATATCTATAATCACAGTTTCAAGTTAATGAGCATTTATTATCTATGCCAAAACAAAAACATACTGTATAATGAATTTCTAACCCGAGTTGAGAAAGTTGCGTGATTAGTATGTTGTGATCTCATAGGTGTGCAACATTAGGAGCCATACATATGCTTTTTTTTATATATATGGAAATTTTTAAAAGGCATTAAATAATGGCCAAGTTTTTAATTACAGTTGTCTTTCCTTTAAACTAAATAAAGAATAAATAAATAAATAAACATTTGTATGCATTTAACTAGCAAGAAAAATCATTTAAATAATCTTTTCATCACTATTTCACAATAAAGGATCAAACGCTATTGTTTTAAACAGTACTCATTTGTTGTTTAGTGCATCCAATCTGTGCGTTTAAACGACAGGCTACAGTGCAGGAGTTAGACGGCTTTGGTCAGAACATGAAGAGGGGATTGGAGGGAGGTTAGGAGGATCAACAGCGCCCCCCTAGACGTTGGCTGCTACCTCTTCACCCTCCTGCTTTAGACGGTAGTCTGCCAACGCTGCTTTAATGGCATCCTCTGCCAACACTGCAAAGCACATAAAGATTCAACAACTCAGCCAGGACACAGAAACACTTTGTTATTGTAATTTGTATTAATATTTGTATAAATATAATAATAGGAAACACTGTAATTGAATTAAAATGGCTTTACTTGAGCAGTGCAGTTTGACTGGTGGAAGGCTAAGCTCCTTAGCAATGTCAGTGTTTCTGATCTTCAGTGCCTCATCAATCTACACAAACAAGCAGGTAAATCTGAGTACAAACATCTGTATTGTGACCTTATTTAATATTATTTTAATGCTAAAACTGAACAAATACATTCATTTTTGCTTACAGATTTGCCTTTAACCCACTCAGTGGCCAAAGAACTGGAAGCGATAGCAGAGCCACAGCCAAACGTTTTGAATTTAGCATCCACAATCTTTCCTGCCTCATCCACTTCAATCTAGGAGGGGAAAAAACACAACATGGAAGAATGCACACACTTTCACTGAATGTAGAACTGTGGTTGTAAATAAAATGTGGGAGACAGAATTTATCTAGTGTATGTTGCTTTATTTTGCTTAGGACTTTGACCCGTTGATCTGAGGCTTCACCCCATTAAAGAGAATTAGGAGTCTGGAAGTCACATACTTAAGAGCAACAAGTATCTATTTATACATGCAATGAATGCATATTTTCTTGACTAATGCTAATATAATGAGAAACCTAAGCCTAAAAGTTTTGGCCTGTTATGTGCAAGTTGGTTGTCATAGTTTTGGTTATGCCAAAGAAAGGAACTAAACCAGTCTAACCTGCAGTTTCATCACGTCTCCACATGCAGGAGCACCAACCAATCCTGTGCCCACATTTTTGGCAGTTTTATCCAAAGATCCTACGTTTCTTGGGTTCTCGTAGTGGTCCACCACCTGTAAAATAAAAAGACATGTTATTTTATTATTACGCAAGACAAATCAACAAGTATTAAATAACCAGCGACTGTGGGCTTGGCTCAAGTCTCCTCCTTTTTAATCTAATAATACATACTATTAGATTCGATGTTTACAGCTTTCGATATCGATTTAATAGAGATACAACCGCTAAAACACAGTATGATGCGAGCACATTATAATGACGGGAGTACTGACTGTGCCCTGACGATGACATCATTTTGATGTCAATTACGTGAAACCACATGAACCGCATGAGCTTAACGGAGACAACTTCAGGGCCCGATTGCCTGTAAATATAAGCTTACCTTTTCATGATAACCACACTGCAACCTCCATTGCGGGACGCAGAGTAATCTGTTGATGAGAGCTAACGGAGACCCGCACTTATTTCCCAGCGACGCCGCCATGATTTAACAATAATGCGTGACGCACTTGAAACTCGGAGGATTGTTATGACACAGTCTCGTCGATATCAACAACAATCGCCAGGGGGAGTCATGAGACAAACTTTAATTCCTCACGCGTTTGTTTAATATTAATATTTAATGCATATAAATAATTAAATAAACAATACAAGCTATTGAAATGAAGGCAGCAACTAGTTTAATAAGGATTTCTTTCAGTTTTTTTTGTGTTTATGAACATTAATTAAAAATAAGCTAAATATGTGAAAACGTACATAAAAATATGCCTCTTAAAAATAAGACAGCAGCTGTATGGTTTTAATTAGAACATGTAACTGTATCACTAACTGTGTTAATATGTATGGTAAATGTATTGCTTTGTTGTATTGTTTCACTGTTTATCAGTGTACCAGTTTCAGTCTTGGGAGTTTCTTGTTTTTGTGTGTTTGTGCTGACCCCAAAGGAGAAGTGTTCGGCCTTGATTTTATTATATTTACATTAAAGTTAACCCTATTGTTTCCTTAAAAACTGCACCCTCGTTTTATGAAATAAGTTTATTAGCTATAGTTGAAATGATACATTGAATGTGCTACACCATTATATACTTTGTTGTAATCACTTTGGTGCTAAAACTTATTTGACATTGGTGTCTTTCTGTATTTCAGTAGAAGGGAATATCCAACCAGGAACTATAAACGTCAACTAGGAAAGGAAACATTTGTGACCTAAACCCGTCTGTGGTTTGAGTTCTCAGTGATATAAAACTGATTTCTTACAGGAAACCAACCTTTCTAAATCCAGTTACTGTGTAACTAATTTCATAAAGGAACTAATAAATATAAAACAGTGTATTGCTTGTAATTTATTATTAAAATATAAACATTTCAAATAATATCCTGCCCTCTGTCCTTGAGGAAATAGTTTTTTTTTAAATAAATGTACAATAGCCTATTGCCAATATTAGCCTTGCTTAGTGACTACAGGTGTATCAGCAACAGAAATGCAGTCATCAGTGATACCTCCTTACAGAACGTTTATAAATGCTTTTATAAACGTTTATAACATCTAAAAGCATTCCAGCCATTAAAACTATCTCATCTACAGATTACTAAGTGCTGTGGGTCATAACCGGTGAGATGTGGAGAATGCTGCAGACCCTCATGTCACCTTACCATTCACTTGGATAACCCCATTTAAAGACACTTATTGATGTGAATACTAAAATGTTACTTTCTCATACTTGTGCTACAGTGAATACTCCTAGTTGTATAATCTCCTTTACTGTAATTTATTACACAAAGAGTACCTCATCTTTTGCATTTATAGCTTGTTTGTACACTTTTAATGGTTTGTCTGTCTGAACACATTTTCTGCCATGCAGTCGAGGTCATAACTTTAAACTTTAAACTCCTGTAGTTACATTTATTTAAGTAGCTGTGTAGTTAATAATATGTGGACGTTTATTAATTGTATGTATTATTGTATTACGCTATTGATCATACGTCAGATGACAGGGCGTAACGTCTGTGACTGACAGCGCTGTTATCCAATCATTGAAAAGAGAGGCGGCGACAGATTTTTCAAACCTCAGGAAACGGGAAAGGCACAGAAAACTTCCACAAAGACAACAACCGGTAACTTGAGATCTGTCCGGCCAGCCAGCTGACAGTCGGACGTGTGTATCCCATCCACCCGCTTGCCTGACAGCATACAGCTTGTGTCCTCGCTGAATGGATGTTTTAATCTCCGATTCAGCTGGAGATCTGGATGTGTTTTGTAGCGTCACCCAGTCGGGCTCCGCTTGAGCCAGAGGCGACACGGTTCGGTTAAGCGGTGGCTTCTGTTCGACAGCAGTTCACGATGTCGGGTGTGACGCTACAGGTACAGAAACATATATATGTACTCCTATTGATATAATTACTAATGATATAATATTATTATATGATATAATTACTAAGACCTGGACAGTATTACTAGTAAGTCAAATAATCTGTGCGTGATATTTACATTACTGTGGCTGAGTCCCGTTTGGCTCAAGTGGTCATGCGTGTGTGTAGCAGTTTAACTTATTTACAATCTTACGTATTAGACACAGAAACCAGAACAACGAGTCAAATTTACAAATAAATGATTTTTCTTTTGTGTTTACTTTCAGTGACTTTATCGTGAATGTCGTTTTGGAGTTTGTCTAAATAATTAAATATCGTTTAAGATGTTCCTGTTGAACGGGTCTGACAGCTTCTGTAACAGACGTCGTGTGTAACGTTGTGTGCTGACAGATGGACAGCGAGTCTAAAACTTTAGCCGTGTTGCTCTTTAAATATGAATAATTTTTGTCGCTGTATTAATGCAACTCTAACAAAACGTTTGTTTAATACCCTTATTGTTACTCTGGGTAATAAGAAATGCATTTTTTATATGGTGCTGTAACCTTTTGACAACAGTCAACGATGCAGAAACAGCGTAAAACGCCTAGTATCATGTGAATGGGTTTATGAATTTTGACTTGTGCAGAAAATAGCTATTGTTCCCTTTGTCAGCGTTTCTCTGCTAAATTTGCAAATGCGTTCATTTTCCCTCATTTATCTTTGTCACTGTTACAGCAAAATAACCCGTGATAAAATCACTATATTTGAGATATTTGTCTCTGTTTACGGTATAACCGTTTCAGTTGCTAAGCAGTGTCATGCTCAACTTTAGATGAATTTAGCATCATTATATTCACCCGTATTTGCTTAATAGATTATCTATTTAGCAGGATAAGGATTGAATTATGTGTTTGCTTAATTCTTTTCACTTATGCTAGTTCAAACAATGTCAATATTTTCAGATATAAGGTTGAGTTGAATTATGCCACACAAGTTTAAAGCCTTCTGTGACCTGTTGTAACTCTGTATTTAAACCCCACAGAGCGGCAGTCTACGGGGTCTTGCTGATGGAGACCTCATGGACCCTGAGTTTCAGCAGCGTGTGGAGGATGCAATTGCTCTTCTACGGCAGGAGATCCAGCGAGAGCTGAAGATCAAGGAGGCGGCCGAGCGACTGCGACGAGCAGTGACCAACCGCAAGAATGCGGCTGATGTCGACGGTCAGCTTAGAGCTTCCAGTCGCAAGCTAGAGCAGCTTCACTGGGAGCTCCAGGAACTGAATGCACGCGCTATGGCAACACAGAAAGAGACAGTGACAGGTGAGAGAGCGGCTGTTAGCTCAGAGTTTAAATTGTGTTTTGATCATTGATAATAGACAGTAAAATCTGATGTTAATGTATTTTAGGAACTTTCTGCCCTCATTGTGACAGTACTTTCATCTTTATCAATTATAGCATCTTATATACATCCTTTATCAAAGTTTTAAGAGATGAATTACTCATTAGATTAATGACATTTAGTTTCTTAGATGTACTTTGATGCTAGCACGGAAAGAACAAAATAATACAAAACAAAAGTAATGTGAAACAGCTTTGTCAATGTTCTGTTTTGTTACACATTTCATTAATTTTTTTTTATATAAATATATATGGACAGAGACTCAGAAATGCCTGAACTCCTTAAGAACTTTAATATCAGATGAGGGACAATCAGTCTCGCTTTTTAAATGAGTCATTGGACAGCTTTATGGGCAGCTGAGTGTGTTCTTATGCTACAATGTGTTTCTCCTTAAATCATTGGCTGGTGTTGTTGTTTTCTCAGATGATGCCACGTCCCCAGACCCCTGCCACTGGGAGGAAGTGACATCACCTCTGGGCAGTCGTGTCCGTACCTTGAAAAAGCAGCTCACCATGGAGCTCAAAGTGAAACAAGGGGCTGAAAACATAATCCAGACTTATGCCAACAATTCAGTCAAGGTATGGGGCATCTTATCAAGGTATATGGGGTTTATTTAGCATCTTAAAGATGATTAATGTGTCTTCTGCTGTGAAATTCTTTAAAAATCAGTTTGAATTGATGCCAGAAGCCAATGAAGTATAATAATAACACTCGTACACCCACTGAGAGGGTCCCAGGACCCCTTCCCCTCCACCCCCCATCGCCTCTGCATGACTCCCATACTTTATCCCTTTTAGAGTAATGGTCCGTGACCTCTAGCCAGCTGTGATTGTAGTTGCTATTTATTCTTAGAGGCTGTGTGTTTCTATCTGTCAGGGCATTGATAATGCTGCTGTGTCTGCCTGAGAGCACAGTGTGATTTATGTCTGTGCTGGATTCAGCTTGAGTACTGAGCCCTGATCTCACACACACACAAACACACACAAGCAGAAACTCAAGTGTGTGGTTTAAAGAGGAAGCTGGTAGGAAGCTGGTACTTATTCGGTTTCTACTATCCTGGGCCTGGCGACAGCAGCAGCCCATGTGACTCTGCGTCAGCCAATGCAGAAGCATTTAGGTTCAGGCCAGCCAGGCAGGCAAAACAGCAGTAGCAGCAGTTAAATGGAGGCAGCTAACTCCAGTGGAAGGAGATCTGTAAACACGGCGGAGAAGAAAAGCAGGAACAAAAGTAAGAAGGGGAGCGGTGAGTGGAATGCAAGGACGGCAGAGCAATAAAAATGAAGAATGGAATGGCTTCTCAGATGCTGATACCAGATCAGGATGAAACATGGAGCTCGGCGTCTGCTTTATGGGAACAAAACGGCTCGGGCAGGTCTGAGGACAGAGAAGAAAACACATCGGTACGAGACGTCTGATGGGGGTCAAAGGAAAACAAGGGGATGTCAGACGGCCATCTGAAAGTTCACCAAACATGACGGATGACCTCCTGAGCTTCATTGAGAGGGGGAGAGCGCTATGGACGGTGTGATTTCTTCCTTTATCTTCTCCATTGGCTCTGCAGTTTTGGGTCACATGTCTGCAGCAGTGTTTACTTCTGAAGTCTACGAGATCAAACGTTGGGATGTCGCAACATTGAGCATGTTGTTCTCATTTACATAATGTTAGATGCTGAATTCTTGGATGTATCTGCTCTCACGCTACAGTGACTCTAATAATTCATCTTATGATGATTGCAGGGGAATGCATGTTTTATGTTGTTGTTTTTTTTTGGGTTACACCTGCCTGGTTTTTATGACGTATTGTTGACCTGTTGGTCTAAATGAAAATGCTTCCTATTGGTAGATCATTGCCTTCTATATATCTACTAATCTCAGTGTCTTTGGGATACCTGTGTCTTTTCTTGTCTTTTTCAGTCCTTCTTCTGTATGCAATGGGCACCATCTCACTCTTTATCTCATCTCTCTCTGTTTTCGCTCCCCAGGATCGGAAGATGCTGTCCACAGCCCAGCAGATGCTGCAGGACAGCAGGACGAAAATCGAGCTGCTCCGCATGCAGATTGTCAAAGTCACTCAGTCCAGAGAGGGAGAGCGAGAAACCACACAGCCTGAGGGTGAGTGAACGCTTTTAACCTCTATGAGGAAGGAGAGCTAATGGAATTCATAACAATTCTTTACAGTAGAACCTTGGCCTTCACCTTGGTTTCCTGTTAAAGAAGCCCAAACTATAGCACTGAAACTTCATAGAGGGTTTTCAGACTTTCCACAACTGCTTATTGAAGGTTGGCCCAGAGAAGGGGTGCTGTTCCTGCTAGCTTGTATCCATCAGGTTAAAGACATGCTGACAGGCTGATTTGTTCTTGTGTAGGTCGCCCCTCTGAGACCATCAGTCCTCTTGAGCTGCGTGTGGAGGAGCTCAGGCACCATCTGAGGATCGAGGAAGCGGTGGCAGAAGGGGCCAAAAATGTGGTCAAGCAGCTGGGTGTCCGTAAAGTGCAGGACCGCCGCGCTCTTGCAGAAGTAAGTGTTTACATGTGCGTTAATCTCTTGTAATATGAGATATGTAATATGAGATAATAGCTTGCTTCAGATAAACTCTGCTGGCTCAACTGTGACATTGTTTCATTCCCAAAATTCAAATCACCGCTTGACATTTTAAATTTAGCCTTTTAAACTTTTTGACATTTTGAATTAAATGATATACACAACAAATAGAAGATTCTTCTAGTGTGACATTAATAAATGCTACTGTTATTTTTTTAAAGATCAACTTTCATATAAATCAGTATTTTTGAAAAATTGTGGGAAATTATTAGCATGCATGTAAAAAAACGTATAATATATATATACGGATATCTCATATTATATATATATATAACTTAGAAGGTTATAAAAGGCTAGCTGTCTGCTAGATTGTTTCAGTTGTTTATATAAGTAACATGTAATGTGTTTAATATGATTACAAACTTCAACAAGTTAAGCTGATTACTGTTATGCTTCCCATTTCCTAATTTGTGTTTTGTTTTTTTTTTTCTCCCTCTGTTTAGGCTCAGGCTCGTTTGCAGGAGTCTTCTCAGAAACTGGACCTGTTGCGTTTGTCCCTGGAGCAGCGGCTTGG
Organism: Yasuhikotakia modesta; assembly: GCA_036877545.1. Taxonomy (NCBI): domain Eukaryota; kingdom Metazoa; phylum Chordata; class Actinopteri; order Cypriniformes; family Botiidae; genus Yasuhikotakia; species Yasuhikotakia modesta. Next base: position 36,904 of record JBAJNP010000734.1, on the reverse strand, counting down.
AGAACTTCCACACGACCATCCTAAACGATCTGCCATTAAAGAGGAGCTGACAATGGGGTCCTCACCTGTCGTGGGGCTGCAGAGAGATCGCCTGAATTCTTCATCCTCAGCATCTTCTTCACTCTTTAAACCAGCCAGCCTGACAGGTATCAACACACTTAAAATTATTTATTCCAATACAGCTGGAAGGTTTTGGTTTCAGGATGTCTGATGGCTGGAGGAAGTTTAACTTCCTTGATTAAATTCGAATCGCACTCTGCATGTGATATCAAAGTATATTTCAAATACTATAGATTTAATTGCTGCACTTGTGTAATGTGGTGCTGGATTGTAAGAATTCCGGGTGCGTTTCCAGGGCGACTTGAGGTCAGACTGATGGGTTGTCAAGACCTGCTGGAGTCTGTTCCAGGACGCAGTCGGGTGAGCATGTCCTCTGCCCCCGGAAGCCCCTCAGAGTCCAAATCGCTGAGGATGAGAACCGGCCTCTCCACCCGCAGCGCCAACGGCAAGACCACCAAGACCGATGAGCTCTCCTGTGAGTCTTTCTTCATCTGACAGCAGCAGAAAGAAAACCTCCATCTTTCATTTTGAACTAAATGGACTTTAGTGACAGACTTCATTATTACGGATAGATTCCTAATATTAAACATTTCTATCAAGAAAAAACATCTTAACATATAGGAACTGGCATGTAATTGTTTAACTGAATATGTTTGCAGTGAGTAAGACGCTTCTAAAACAAGTTTTTCCCTCAGATGAGATCAGCGCCGTATTAAAGGTGGATAATAAGATAGTTGGCCGCACACATTGGCGGCTGCTGAGTAAGGAGGCCTGGGATCAGAGCTTCACCATCGAACTCGAGCGGGTCAGTGTCAACAGCCTCTACTGCATTTTTCATAGACGTATTCACTCAATAAAGGCTTTCAATTCCAATCAAAAGCTCACCGAAATGAGTCACGTTTTTATGTTTGACCTGAAGAGTTTCTTTCAATTTATATCATCAGTCAGCCCAGGCCCAGATGCCTTTGCATGTGTTCTACAGAAAGTGACTGTGATGTTATTGGCTAAGGCTTTTCCGCACCTTCATTAACACGGCTTTGCTCCCACAGCGCAATCAGCCGCCTCCAGGGTAATCCACAACTAAATCCCTCAACATTACTGTAATCTCTCATTCACCCCATGAGCATGTGGCCTGAATACAGGACAAGTCAGCCTCCAACTCATAGACGAGTCTGTTGGACCAGCTTAGAATGACTACTTCTATTTATTTATTGCTTAATATTTATTTATTGCATCCATTTATTAACAGCAGTATTTGTTACAATGTATCTTTTAAACATTGTTTTTTACAGGTATCCAATCATTAGTAAAGCATGTACAGTTAGTTCTTGTTTTGAAAACAGTAACCTGGCAAAAACACATTCTGCCTTTTAATAGTAGCTACTATCATTAAATTCATGTCTGAATTGTGTCAATGTCTTTATCTTCCCTTATCACGTGACCTTTGATCCCTGCAGTCTCGGGAGCTGGAGATCGCTGTGTACTGGCGAGATTGGAGGTCACTGTGTGCCGTGAAGTTCCTGCGTTTGGAAGATTTTCTGGACAACCAGCGGCACGGCATGTGTCTCTACTTAGAGCCACAGGGCACTCTGTTCACAGAGGTGAGAGGACCTTGATCCTTGTGTTGTCAACGAGAACTACAGCCCAGAGCCTATAGAATGCAGTTTACAACCATTATAGATTTTGTTAATTGGAAAACGTTGATGCATTAATAACTGGAGCTGTTTAATTGCAGGTGAGGTTCATCAACCCTGTCATTGAGCGCCATCCTAAACTACAGAGACAGAAACGAATTTTCCCCAAAGAGAAAGGTGTGCTTGACCTTTCTCTTGTGTCTACATTGGTTAATAATGTATGATAAATTGTTCTCATAATTACTGGGTTGTGTTTCAAGCTGTGAGTCAAAAAAGCCAAGCCATATAATTGCCAACAGTAAAAATAGTTTTGGAACTGTTAACAAAAGATTCAGACTTTTTGGTGTTGTGCATACAGCATTTATGTAAGTTCCTGACTAATGACTTACAAAATTATCTGTATTTAATATGCAAATAAAACGTTTTTTCTTAGGGAAGAATTTCCTGCGGGCAGCTCAGATGAATATGAACTTTGCTACATGGGGACGTTTGATGATGAGTGTGCTGCCCCCCTGCAACAGCAATGTCACCGCCTTGAGCCCCCCACTGCCCGGCTCTGAGCCCATGTCCCCTCCATCGGTATCCACAACCCCGTCTTCTGGGTAAGACAAATATACACACCAAGCCAGATATATTTTTGAGAGAAATATTTGCATATTCTGTTTCCGTATATTGTAGCAGCAATAGCCTAATAATACGTGTTATACCAATAATTGAATGTTTCCTTACTGTCTAAATTATGAGTGATGTTGTGGTTGTTTATCACAGAGATTCAGCAGTTGCGAAACTGAACTTTAGTGAGGAGCGTCCTGCCAAGCCTCCGCGCCTTTACTTGGCAAAGACCCCCACTACTGACACATCACCTTCTGGGGTACAACAGCTTCCTTCTGTAGTTTTCTGTAGTTCTGTGGTAGAGTTAAAGGTGCAATGATGTATTTTTGATCTTGTATTCCAGACTCCTACCAGGGGAAATATCTCGGAGGATCCACAAATACTCCAAGGCAGGCCTGTATCCCAGCCTTCACCGCAGTAAGTTACCATGTTATTTGTTGGTGGTCCACTGACATTTAGAGAGTTTTTGAATTTGTGATTCAGACATGAATGATGCCTTAAATAAAAAACTTTGAGACAGGCAATCAGACTTAAAAATAAAATGAACAAATCCAATGTATTTCCATTAAAGAAAGGAATCATGTCTGGTCATAAAAATTTAGAGGAAGCCTTTTTTTTACTTTAACACCACCCTGTATACCATGGCAACCAGGTAGCAATACCTGGCTGCCTTCCATAAGACTCATGTGCAGCGAGTTGCATGGGTGTTTGTTTACTGAGGTAGCTGCTCTTTGCAGAGATGTATCATAGATTCCACAGTATGTGGCTCATTCTTCTCTGTGCTCTTTATCACACCGTCTGATGTAAAAATATCATGTTTCACAGGAGGAAAGTTGTGATGCAGATGGAGGACTTCAACTGCATTTCCGTTTTAGGAAGAGGGCACTTTGGAAAGGTATGACATCATCTGTCCTTCTCTACTGTACTCAGATTCTATGTCTCAATGATATGCTTGTCTCTTAAATAAGGTCTTGCTGGCTGAGTTCAAGAAGACTGGGAAACTATACGCCATCAAGGCCTTGAAGAAAGGGGACGTGGTGACACGGGATGAGGTGGACAGGTGACACTCTGCATTCCAGTATCTTACTGTGTGTTCGGGCTGGATTAATCTGTGACTTAAGCTCTAAACTTTGTTTGAGTGGGAGCCAGTCTTTTCAAATATGGCCTTTTCAAAAAATGAAAGAGAATAAAGTTATTACTTTCATTAATGTTTGAATACAGACAAGAAGCTTATGAAAATAATCTGACATTTACAGGGACAAATTGATTGATTTGTGATTGTGATAAATTCCCCAAATGTCTTCAGGCATTAACAAGAACAATTTGTATTTGACTTGTCATAATGTAAAATAATTTTGTTGTTCACAGTTTAATGTGTGAAAAGCGTATTTTCGAGACCATCAACAAATCCCACCATCCATTCCTGGTGAACCTGTATGGGTGCTTCCAGACGCCTGACCATGTGTGTTTTGTGATGGAGTATTCACCTGGAGGAGACCTGATGACCCACATTCACCACAGCATCTTCTCTGAACGACAGGCCAGGTACACAGACACACACAGAAACACACACACAGCCTCTTTAATTAGAGTGTTTAGATCAGGATTTACGCAAGTGCTGCACTTGAGAGGTTTATCCACAGAATGTATATTTTTAGCATTAACACATTGCTATTATTGTGCCAATAAACCGAGGCTCCTTTTTGGCAGGTTTTATGCTGCTTGTGTAGTACTGGGCCTGGAGTTTCTTCACCAAAACAAAATTGTCTATAGGTAAATATGTAACTTCCCAAATTTAACACAAATCCCTAATATATGCATGTATGAAAATAACTGTCAATCAGGTACTCAAATGTATGATTTCTCTCTTTCCTCTTTGATAGGGACCTAAAGCTAGATAATCTGTTGATGGATTCTGATGGCTTTGTGAGAATTGCAGATTTTGGACTTTGCAAAGAAGGTATAGTATAGAACATTTTAAATTTTTTTCTAATTTTGTTTCTTTCTTGTGGGCATATTTTGTGCATTCACCTCAAATAATAGTATTTGAGCAGAGAGCATTTGAAGATTTGCTGTTCCTTAGGTATGGGACATGGTGATCGTACTTCAACATTTTGTGGCACCCCTGAGTTCCTGGCTCCAGAGGTTTTGACAGACAGCACCTACACCCGTGCAGTGGACTGGTGGGGTCTGGGGGTTCTCATCTATGAGATGTTAGTGGGAGAGGTCTGTTCTAATCCTTAGACTCTTAATACAGTATAACTGTAATGTGCTACACAGTACTGAGTGCACACTCAAGGTAGAAGATACTGTTGGACTTTATTTAAAAGTCCAACAGTATCTTCTAGGGAAAAAGTATCTTTTTCCCAGTATCTTTTAGGGAAAAAGCCTGTACATATTTAAAAATGATATAAACATAACGCATCATATGTGTTCCTTACTGTCTGCCAGTCTCCATTCCCCGGTGATGATGAGGAAGAGGTGTTTGACAGCATAGTGAACGATGAAGTTCGTTATCCCAGGTTTCTGTCCCCTGAGTCGGTCTCTATAATGCAGAAGGTAACATCTCATAGCTCCTGCTGAAAGCATCAGTGAAACTGTGGTTCTCATATGAAACCCGACTCTGTCTTGATAGTTGCTGCAGAAGAACCCTGAAAGAAGACTAGGAGCAGGAGAACAAGATGCTAATGAAGTGAAGAGGCACAGGTTCTTCCAGGTGATGAGCAATAACCATATAGTTCCTGATTAACTCTGCATAAGATTTCTTAAAGGAGTTCAACCGAGGAAAGTCATCATTTTCTTGTTAACTGTAATAGCGTGGCATTTATATGGGTCCTGTGACCTTTCAAATGGCTTTCAAATCTCATTTGTCTAATTTAAAAATGCGGTTCACCATGATTGGTTGTGAGGAACATAAAAAAAACAATGATTGGTGGCATTGATGTCGTGACAAAACTGAAGACAATTGATGCCAGAATCTTCATTAGAGTGAACTTACACTTTAACATTGTTTAGCACTCCTTTCCTTTGTCTCAAACAGGGCATAGACTGGGAAGCCCTCTTGGCCAAAAGACTCAAACCTCCTTTCCTTCCAACAATTAAAACCCGAGGAGACGTCAGTAACTTCGACGAGGAGTTTACACGCCTGAAGCCGATCCTCACTCCTCCGCAGACTCCGTTCTTCCTCACCGCCGAGCAGCAGGAGTTCTTCACAGACTTTGACTTTTTGGCGTTGCGCTGACTTCCGCTTGATTACACTTGAAGTACTCTTGACATATAGAATCTTTATCTCGCCCCTCACTTCTTCCCTGTCCAATTACTCTCTCTTACTCTGTTCAGTTATGCAGTCAGATCAAGTAAAGATAAACTGACCCTAATGTCACCCTTTAAAAGCTGTTGTTTGCTTTTTGTGAAACTGGCTGCAGTTGTGTGCTTGAGCTCCAAAGATGGTTTAGACCCTCGCTGGACTTTTAAACCAAGAAAATGATCAACTTTAAGCAGAATTCTGTGACCCTCTCTGTGAACAAGAGGGTACAGTCACTACTGTGAGTATGCCTAGTTCTGCTAAGCTTTTAACTGCCCATTGTTGTCCCTGGTTTGTGTTTTCACACATGCAAAATGTACAAAATACTTTTTTTATTCAGGAGCTTGCAGCACTATTGATGTTTACTAGCCATCAGCTGTTTTTTTTGTAGTCAAACCAAGTGGTAAAATAAGTCTTCCTGTTACATCAAACTATGATGCCAAAATATACTTGCACCGTTACTGAACAGATGATGAATGTGTCAGGATGAGATGGATGGTGGGGCAAACACTGTGCTATTTTCTAGCACAGTTTTTAAGGATTTCTGATGTAGTGCAAATCTAAGCAATAAACACAGCTGGAGATTTATAAGCTTCTTAAGTTCCACACTAACTGTTGAAGTGCACACTTGTAGTATAAGATCATACAGATTCTTCCATGCTCAGTCTGTGTCATGTATGTTCATGTTAAACCCTCACATTTGTGTGCAACATAGAGAATGTTTCATCTCTGGTTTGTTCCAAATCTGGATTTGGTTTAAGATTGGTGACCCAGATAAATGTTGCTTGTTGCTTTCCAAATCTGACACTTAATTGTTCTTAAAGATGTCTTGTGACTGTTCGGCTGCAGATGGCAAATTGTGCATTAAGTTTTGTCCTGTCTTTCTCTGTATATATCTCTTCTGTGCACATATAGCATAAATTCCAGCACTGCTGAATTAGGCTAACAATATTCTTAGGATTTGCACATTGACTCACTGTTTCTCAGTGGCGTAACAGTAATCAAAAATCAAAGGTGATTCATTAATGTTTATTGACGTTGTTTCTTTAATGTTTGTCTGTATTTTTTATTACATCAGACCATCATTGTTTCTCTGTGTGTAAGTGTGGTTTGATATTAAGTTACACTGTGAAAATAGACACTAAAATATTTAAATGAAACTTGCCATTTCTACGGAGCTACATGAAGGACAAGATAAATATAAATATATATGTGATTGTAAAGGTGATTAATGTATTTTCAGAAATAAAATACAATGTGACCATGTTGGTTCAGTTTATTAAATACTGAAGTTGCAAAATATTACATTGTCAAAAATTTGATCAAAATGACTCAGATTGTCAGTGTAACATTTTAGCAATTATATTGATATTATTAAAAAAACAAATGCAACATTTGGAATGGAAGCAATTTAACGAAATGCAAACAAATACGGAGCAAAATAATTATTGCTTTAATGTCTGTATATTGCACTGAGAACATCCTAACCTAACAAAAGAATCACTACATGGACTGTATTGTACTGAATTTAGCAACAAAATATGTCCGTACAAACTGGAATTTAACAGTCAGAGAAATGTTATTTTACACACATTTACATCTTAAAGATGCTGACATGTAATAGGAAAAATATTTGCACTGATTGTTTTGGATTTAATTTTGTTTTTCAATATTTTAATGTCTTTAGATGCAGGATCATCTAATCTCAATTCAATGAGTAAAACTATAAGGTTATGTTGTACATGGTACAAGCAGGATAAATACACACTTTTACTTCTGTATAAAAAGATTACAACCATATTGAAATTCACTAATGTATAAAGTGCTATAGATTATTTCATGAGAACTTCTCATTACCCTGTCTACAACTGATATTAAAACGGCATCTAGCATAAACATACACAAAAGTTTGATCAAAATATGTATATACAACCAATATTTCAAGTTTTATTTGCACCAATATTTGCACAAAATCGTTGCTAATGTACAGTAACAATTTGATATCTGCTCAAGTGATGTTAATTTTGTCCACCAAGTAAAGCATTAACAGAGCCATCAGCATATTGTAAATATAAATACAAGAACTAGTTGTAGAAGTAGTTGAGCAGTTACTTATTGCATTAATGGGAAACCACATTATGGGCTAAGGTTTTGTGTTTTTGTTCTGCTTTTGCTATTAAAATGTGCAAAATGTATAAAGACAAATTGTAAAAGTATTATATGGGTACAGAATTCACATAAAACACTAGTTATAAAAATGTTCATTCCAATGTATCTGGTATGTATTTAAAAAATGTATCGCACATATTCTAACTAGAAAGTTCATGCACTTAGGAATCACTTTCAGAATGGACTGGGTCACTCACAGAAAGGAGTAGTTAAATGCTCTATGTTGCAATTTCCACCAAAACATCAACATTGACTAACTGCTTATCTGTAATGGTAGATATTTATTCCAGGTAAAATTAAATTGGATTGTTGCCTTGCTTGAAATACACATGCTCCCATACCACCGGTTCCCACACGCAGAAAAATCCCCAGAGGTTCCTCAGGGTTCCGCGGTCGAAGGGGTTTTCATCTGCCCCACAGTGCTTGAGGTATGAGATTCTGTGGCGAGACATGAACTCCCATGTGGTGGTATTTAGAGACACCAGGTACAGGTGAGACCCCAGTAGGAGAAGCACAGTCAACGAGAGCACGGCCACAACTGCTGCTGCTCCCAGAAGAACACCGTTGGTCCTCAACCACAGTTGCCAGGTGGAAGCATGACTGAAGCCTGACCTGTACAGTAATGTAGACTTCAGAAACAACATGGCAGATGTTCTTCTCTAACCAATACAAATACAGTCCAAGTACAAAACAAAACCTTGCAAATATTTACATATTTTTATAAATATTTCTGGCCTAACAAATTATATATGATATATGACTTTACTCACCAGGCCATGTACAAGCCCCACAGTAGAACAATAAGCTGGACAGCCAGATAGAGCACAAACCAGCGATGGTTTCTCTCTCCCACACAGTTTTCTATCCAGGGGCAGTGATGATCATAACGCAGCACACAGTGCTGGCATGTCAGGCAGTGTTTGGATCTCATGGGTTGCTATTTAAAAGAAAGACAAATTAATTCATTATTATAAATGAACAAATGTATAGTCTTGCCTGTGCATTAATGCTTAACTGATTTAACACTGGTGTTAATGGTATTTGTGTATGTAGTGATAAACCAGCGATACCATTAGGGGTGACACACCTGTACCAGGCAGTGACCACAGCGCCGCAGCCGTAAGGATTTGGTGGTCTGAGGAATCATATCTTGTGTCTCCTCTGTGATACCAAGTGTGAACTGAAATAAAGTGATATATGCCGATATAAAGTCTGTTTACTCTGCAGAGGTACAAATAGAGTCTTAAGGCTTATCGTACTGTATGCACAGTGAACATTGATCTAATGGGTGTGTTGCAGCTACATTAACTGACCTGCAAGTCACAGTCATCAGACATGACAAAACCAGGATCCATGAGAGAGACTGCGAAGTACAGCAACACAGACACCAGAACCAGCAGGACAAAGAGAACTGGCAGCGTGAGCTCCCCTGTCTCCTCCTGTTTACGGAGGTCTGCATGGAGACAGAATATAGCAGAGTATATCAGATTATAGTGGAGTGGAACACAGAATAGATCACAGCGGAGTATAACAGAAAATAACAGAGTGAAACAAAGTGTTTTAGAGTATAACAGAGTGTAGTGGAGTAGGACAGGACAGATCAGAGTTAATATCCATATGTAACAGAGTGGAATAAAGTGTGGTAAAGTGTAGAGTATTACACACACACACACACACACACACACACACACACACACACACACACACACACACACACACACACACACACACACACACACAGTGCATCAAAACATGGCAATAGCAAAAAAAACAATTAAACAAAGCGGGATATAACAGAGTGGCTTGTCTAAACTTGAGTCAAATCTATGGGTAGAGTATGGCAGCTCCATCAGACAGCTCTGCAGACACAGTTTGAAAACAGCATTCCCTAGATTATAGTTACTGTCTCCAGAACTACAGATAAAGCAAAATACATGCACAGTGTAACAAAAAAGCGACACGTACACGTACCGGTATCGTGAAGGAAGAGAATCAACGTTATAATCCATGTCAAGATGACATGCGCGGTCCTCACCAGAAATCCTGATCCGAACACATTTTTAAACATCCTAGCATACTTCTATAAACATCCTAGCATACTTCTATAAACATCCTAGCATACTTCTATAAACATCCTAGCATACTTCTATAAACATMCTAGCATGCATCTGCTGTTTGCTGTTTGTTTCTCCTTTATAGACGGTTAGCTGGGTTAGCCAGCTCATAAGAAACCCTGTTACATCTCAGCTGTCATTGAGCTCCGACGCATCTTACAGCGAATTCCGGAACAAGAACCATTTTATCGAAACACATTTTTAATGTAGCATAAATGTTTTTATGCTGCACATACAAGGCAGCAGGTAACTGTGACTGTAATGCACGACTTGTGTTACATATGATGCTCCTGTCGCTCTAATAAGCTTGTTGATTCCGTTTCGCTGGACGTGAATCGGGTACATGTCACGTTTCCTATTGGTCATCCCTGGTCACGTGACATCTTGGAGCAAAACAGGAAAACAAATACAATGGCTTATAAGATAAAATAACACATTCTCTGACATGATCATCCAGTCAGTGGATATATGATTTTATTGCTATTGTAGGACATTATCAAATGGAGGGAAAGTACAAAAGTAATAGAAATCAATGCAAAATCATAAAGTGTTACAATTGTGCAAGTATGTGAATCATACTGGTCTAAAAGTAATTTCAGAGTTTTAATAAACATGAGTTTTTAGTTATGAGTTCATTCAAATGTGCCTTGTTTAAGAGTTTGTTGAATTCCTATGAAATGTTTATCATGAGGATTTATTGGCAAAACAATGTAATTGATTTTGAAAATGATTTTTTATATCAACTGATTTGTAAACATCCCTTTGACTTCCTTTACTCTAACCTATGCCTGAGAATAACAGAATCTTAACATGAAAATACAAAATGTAGTTTACAAAAGAGTTTTGGCTTCATTCACATCAAGAAAAAAGGGGGACTTAAATGTCTTCTGTTTTAGCAGCTTTTCCAGACCCTGTAAAACACACAAGTGTGACAATAAAAAAAGAGATTGGGCTAAAGAGAGATGAAATTGGCATGTTTAAAACAAAACCTGATCTAACTGTTTTGGTGTAATCTGCAGTGTATATCAGTGAAAATACTCCATATATCCTTGTCATAGAAATCTATCACAGAATCTTACCTCACCAAAGTAGGATACAAGAGGAGAGATTTCACAGATGGCTGGGGGGTCTTCATTCTGTGCCACACTAATGAAAACATATAGATCTATAGATTACCAAGTCAGTCATCACAAACAATACCTGGTGTCCATCCCTACACGTCACAAAGTTTTAGATTTATAATTTCAGAGTATAGAATAAAGATGATTTTCAAACATATGTCCTGTTCAACATTTACAATAGCGCTATAATAATAACAACACTTTGTTAACTCTAAGTATAACAATGATATGATCTAGAGTGATAGACAACATGTCATTATGGCTGGTGTAACCTGATTCACTTTTATCAAACTTCAGTTCATAAGGATTAAAATGAATTTAAATGAATAAACCAGTCAATGTATTTGATACTTAATGTTGTTTCTCTACCTGTGTTTTGAGGCAATGGGTTTATCTTGTTCATCCACAAAGTTCCCACCAGCTGCTAAAACCCAGCGATAATGTTGTGCTAACAGGGATCTGCGTGCTGTCGATGGTGTGTCCAATGGGGCTCCATCAGCATTTTTCAGGGGTGAAAATTCCTCTTCTCTCAGAACCTCAAATGCAACAAATTTCCTGCATGAAGAAATGAGTCAGTAAGGGAAATGGCATTACCAAATATGTCCCAACACCAGAATAAGCAACAGTTCATCAAATTCACCTAGAGAATTGAAAGACGTCAAAGACAAATTTCTCCATTTTAATCCCATTGGGCTTGGCTGGTTTCACCGTGTTTCCTTCTGCATCCACAAATGGCACTTTCTTTAAAGCCACATGCTGATTCAACTGCCCCTCATACTTTCTGCAAAAAAGGATTAAGCGGTATTTACTGTCATTGTAAGGGGCCTTGTTTACAGAACAATTGCTAATACAGAACAATTGCTAATACATTTCTTAATATTGCTATAACATGCATGAAACAAAATTCAGGAGTTCTAAGGGTACTGAAATTTCCATGTGCTATTTACTTGACTATGACTATGCAAACAGTTATGCCTAGATATCAGATAACTAGATATGTTGTTTCTTTACAATGACAAAAGGGTAAAAGAACCTAATAGCCAAATATTATATAATATACACTATATTAGAGGTATGTTTTCAACATACGCAGCTACTTCCTGCAGGAAGTCTCTGGTGAAGAAATGGTTGCAGATGTTTCCAGCATTGAACAGGAGCTCTCCTCTAGGGTCTCGCAGCTCTGCGGTCTCTGGTTGGATCTCACTGTACTCTATTACCCGATACAGACCATCTACACAACACACCACCCCAACAGGCTCTGCAGGATAAGCCTTATTCACTACCTGATAACAAAGAAGGTAAATGACAAGCTCAATCTGTATTAGACACAACACTACAATCAAGGACATAAAATCCTATTATAAAGTTTATTTATTATAAAGCATGTATGAGTTTATTTGAACTGTTGGGTGAGCTTTACAAAGCCTTGAACAAATGACTAGTAAATAATGAGCTACAAATAAAATAAAGGGCATTTTCACCTTGGCGCCACAGTCTGCTCCTTTACTAACGCAGAAACCGATAAAGACCGGATCTGCCAGCTTTACCAAGATGTTGTCCACGCAGTATACGTGAATATACTCCAGTCCTCTTCTCTGCATGTCCTCCAGTATCCCGTTGTCCACTAGGGCGCGGTAGAGGCCGCCATTTCCATCTGAAGCCATAGAGACGAAGACATCAAACGTCAGTGCGTTTTGAACACTTATTTTACTGCAAAATATTATTTGCTAAAGTTGTTCTTTGAGTAAATTACAGTTAAAGCAGTTATTTGTGCAGAAACATTTAGTTCTTCTATCCTGAAGGAATGAAATACTCTTTAACCTGGTGCCATTGCGATTTTGTTCTTTTTCTCCAGAATGATCTTTCCATCAAAGTCCACAGCTGGTATCATCCTTTGCTCAAACATGATGACGTTGGATGGACACAAACCAAAGTAGCCATTAACTTTGAAGAACTTCTCCGTGGGCCGCAGTGTGAACTCACTGGTCATTATGTACCTGTTAACACAGGTATTTACAAAGCAATTCATTTCTTTTCCTTCCTATCGTTTGCTTTGGGTACAGAAACGGTTTATCACAGACCCCTACCATGGTATTGTGCACCTACAGCCGTGTTTCAGATTGGTCAACTCCTGCACCTTCTGGATACGCTCAGCCTGGATCTGGTACAGCGTTTTCCCACTAGGAAGCCCAACATTGTACATTCCTTTGGGATATGAGACCCCAAGTCGAGTCCCCTGACCACCAGCTAGCAGCAAAACAGCCACTTTGTCCTGTGAAATCTGCAACAACCCTGATAAAGGTGAAGATGTTGAGTGAAAAATAATGTCATTACTTTTTGGCAAGAATCCATAAAAGATCAATAAAACTACTATTAAAGCCCCAGAGCCCTTATAAGAAGATGCACCTTCGTCATTCCACCTTCCAAGTGTTTCCTTGTCAGTTGTACGCACACTTCCAATAAACTCCGGAGCAACCGACTGCATCCGCGCGTCTATCCGACCATCGGCGCTCGAGCGTCGGTTCGCAGCCGCTACAGCAGCACGGCAGTGCTCCAGTAAGTCTTCTGGCTGAAGCTGAGAAATCTCTTCCAGAAGCGCGTGTCTTTCATCTGCAGACAGTTCCGTCCAGAATTGTAATGCATGACTCTGTCCTGCACTTTCCAGCCTGGCTTTAGCTTCTTCTAACGACATCATCTTTCACTACTGAAAATTCAACAATTTAGTGAAGTAACAACAAACTGAGATCAACAAACTGCGTTTCTCACCGCGTGAATCTCAGTCTGTAAAACAAACATTATTCAGAGCAGCATGGAATTGGTTGGGATGACAGACAACTAGTGTATTTACTTTACAGGAGTCTTTTCGTAACTTCCCTTCTGCACATGCTGGCTGTGTCTCCAAACCCAGCGAGCTGCCGACCTAGACAGCATCAGGACTTCACTTGTATTTCGCGCAAGGACCAAATCTGCAATAGCAATCGACAAAAATGTGATGATAACAAAATGCAGAATACATGATTTTATTGAACAAATACAAATAAATGTTTAAATAAATGTAGTCCGGAACTGAAAGCTTCTCCCTTTTTAATATTTTCTGTAACTTTGTAGCATTGTTTATTGTTTGAGTTTATTTATTTTATTTTAAAGATTATAAATGGCCAGTAAAGGTCTCTAAGCTGCCTAGAAAGCAAGTAGCTGGGATTTGAGACACGGCCAGTTTTTACTCTAGCGCGCGGATGAATTGACTTCCTCACACTGTTAACCGCCGTCATGTGATTTATCCTGTGCTGGTCTGCTGAGTCTCTCTCTTTACTTGTACAAACACAAACAGATCAGATCAGACCAGCAAACAGAAAAGTAGTTACTGATCAGCAGTCTGTCCGAGTACAATTAAACCGATTAATATTATTAGTAGCACTAATAATAGGTAATAATAATAGCACTAATAATATAGTAATAATCTATGACACTAAAAAATGTCATAGATTATTGGCTTGCCGGTCAATTTAGCTTGAAGTATGTAAGAAACAGGTACATTTTTACTTGTAAGGTGTACAAATTTTTAAGTTTTAAGTACCACTGTTTTACCACAGTTTTAAGTTTTGAAAACACTCAGGTGCAAAAAAAGAAATCACATTAACAGAATGGAGAATATCTTTATTGAAGTTACCTTACAAACATACATACATTCATACATAAGCTTTACATTCAGTTGATGCATTTCATGGAGGACAACGGACTTCATTTTCTTTGACTTTATTGTCCAGTAAACATTTTTGCATTTATTTGCACATCAAAGCCTCCACTACAACTTCACAGATGTGTCATCACATCTAGATATGTTTGTATATATTTGGATATTTTTAACATGTTAGTGATACTTAGGGAACTCCGGCAACATATTGATATATGTGGCAAACACTGCATATAAACTCACAGAAGCCGAAACATGGCCACCAAACAGCTGAATGGTAAGGCAATAGATTAGGATTTTTAAGAACAGCATTTATTGATTGTGGAACGCCACAAACACATACAGATCTGAAGCTTTTTGTCTCAGGACAACCACAAAATTTACAATTTCTCCACAGAGAAAAGTAAACAGAAAACAAGGTGCAAAACGCAAGCATCGACAAAACGAAGCTGCATCCATTATGGGGCAGGCAATACAGCTTTACAGCCCTGTGAAGACTTTACAGTGCAATTTGTGCATAATAAGACAAGACACACATACATGCATTATAAAGACGAAATTGATTCAAAGGGAATATGGCCATAGCAGAATAACTGAGTTCAGGGCATTGAAGGGCTGCTAGATATTTTTCATTGATGCAAGTTGTTTTCTTCACATCACTGGGGTTGATATGTGGACAGTAAATAGTTTACACAAACTGAAACTCCTCACACATATATACACATTATATACATGCATGTCTGTCACTAAACATGTTTTAGAACCCAGTGGAAGATTATTAACCCAGTATGCACTCAGTACATCTGCTCAGCTTCAACGCAAAACTGTACAGGAGTATCCAAGACCTATATATTCTCCCTGAGAATCAATTTAGAAAAATATTTCAGCCTGTCCTTAACGCCATCTCTCCATGTTTCCTCCCCAGAGTCTAAAAGCAGCTTATTGTATTAATAAATAAGGCAACTATATTAACACTAAGGTCTTGTAGAATTACAAAGAGCAACAACCTACTAAATGCGTCATGCAATAGCTGTTAGGGCGACTTCTTAAACATCTGTGTGCCATTCATAAATGAGATCCAGTGTCCATGTCAACAAATATAGTTACATTAGTAGCGTTTTCTTTTTATATAAAATAGATCCCTTTCACTCCTAAACTGACATTAAACACAAATGCTGATAAATGTCAACATATATCACAAACACTACAACCAATGAATACTATCATTCCATACTATCATCATTCCACTGTAATCCCTCCTATGAAAAATTCAAGTCTGGTTAATTTGTATAAAAATAAAGTGCTTAAATATGTTTCTTGACTAGAAGCGAGTTGAAATCCGGTTATTATTTCAGCAAGTAAATACTGGTGGGGAAACTATATTTACACTGCACACCATTGTAAAACTAGATATACAAGTAATGAATACATTATAAGCATTTGCATACGTCTCTCCAAAACCAGGACATAACAGACACCTTCACAGAGAAAAAAATGTTTTTGTGCCGAATTATTATTTTCACACTCACATTTTCATAAAAATCAGCTAGTAACCTCATTCAAAACTCTTTTCAGCTGAGATTGATTTAAATTGAAATGATCCAAAGTGTTTAAATGTAAACCTTAAGCAATCATGGTAATGAGCAAAACACTTTTATCAACTTATTAGTTGCCAGTTATTATAAGTATGTAAAAGTGTAATGTAAATGTATAGTGTTACAGTATCCTTAGCAGTAAAAATTAAATAAAGAACAAAGAAAAATAAATTACTGTTGAAATGTCAAAAGGTCTGAAACTTAGTTAAGGTCTGGTTAATTTAAACAATCCTAAAATTAAATAATTTAAATAAAAAATTAAATATTTTCCCTCATTCTCCTTGTGCCACACACTGTTACTGTGATCTTTGGATTCTGTGATCCAAACGGGTCTCACATTATAAACGGGTCTGGATTATAAACACCATAGCAACAGAAGCTATTAATGTGTGAATTTCAGTTTCAGTAAATTAATGGATGCAGGGGAGAGTGTTGGGAACCAATCAGACCCATTCATGCTCACATTTTAACACTGCTGGTATTGCATTTATATAAAGATATCAATCTTTATTCCCTTGTTTCCTAGGTAGTTTTTCTTAAAAATGAATATTCTGTCATTATTCACACAGAACAGTGAGCCAGGCTAAGTAGATAATGGAAAAATATTAAATTTTTTAGCTAACTCTTTACAAATGTTTCTTTTCTTACATATTCCAGTTACTCCATTTACTGATGAGATGAAAATAAAACCTTGGGTCTCTGACACAAAGGTTTCCTTTCTTCCAGTGTGCAAAATCTTTCCCGGCCATCTTTCCTCTTGAGTGCAACCCGGACTGTCTTGGACCATTTTGTTTTCTAGTCCAAATAAAGATTGGAGAGGGAAAACTGAAACCATTATGGATATAACGTTCTTCGGATTCCTCTCACCGGGACTGGACGCCAAGGGTGATTTTTAAGTTCTCATACACCACATAGCTGATGCTGACAGCAGGGATGACCTTCATGAAGTTGGGTGCCAAGCCTCTATAAAGTCCAATAGCGCCCTCTGTCCGCACGATGTGTCTGAACAGACCACTCATAGTCATTTGAGGGCTGCCTTCCACAGAAGCTGGAAACCCCCAAAAGAGTGAAGAAATTCATGTGAGAAATGACCAATAACATCAGTTTCAATTTTCAAGTTTTTGGCTATGCATGAAAAAATATTAATATAATTGAGCAATTAACAGATTAAAAGAACGAAACATTCATGACTCTTTCAGTCAACACAATCACCTAGCAAAAGGATTACAGTAAACGTTAAGTTAAATGTCTTGTCAGGTTTTCTGAAAGCTAAGCTAAGCTCTGAAATAATGTATCTGAGAAAACTTAGTGACTCACCTTGAGCCTGCATGCGTGTCCTCACTAAGGCTAATGGGTAGCTTGCTAATTGTCCACAAGTACTAGACATTGTACCACAGGCTAACAGCACAAAAACACCTGGATCAGCACTGTCTGTCGCAAACCTCTGCAGCCACGAGTTCTTGAGAGTCTACAGACAGGAAGGAGAAAGAGGAGACCTATATTAGCTAATTATATGTGCTTATTTGGAACTAAAAATTAAATGTAAATCCCTGACCCTTATGTAATTCTTTTGCATTATAATGTATTATTTGTTTACCTCATAAACTGCCAGGTCTATTCCAGCATATGGGATGATACCCAGCATATTAGGAATGTATCCCTTGTAGAAGGCTGCCATACCCTCTTTCTTTAATATGTGTTTAGCACAGTCCGCAATACCAGCGTACTGACCCGTCCTTCCCAGTGCAAGACGAGTTTTTAAAACCTTATAAAAATAAAAAACATGGATGCTTTGTTTAAGCTCCTGGAGATATATAGAATATATGAATAATAATATTTTGTTTGACGGCCTTATTAAAGTTCATTCCATTTCAGAGATGGTTGTTACTTAAATTAAATAGGAAGCGAATGAAATATCACTTAAATAAAAACTGTACATTATAGTACATGATGAATTATATTAGGTAAAGCACACAATGGAAAGGTTGTTTTTACCTCCATTGGGTAAATGCTGCTCTGAGCAATAGCACCTGCTAGAGAACCAGCAACCAGCCTCTCCAGAATCCCCAATGTCTCCTGATTACTGCCAATCAGACGCTTTATCTGAAAAACAAAGAGCCAATGAGCTTCAGAAAATGAATCCAAATCAGAATATCTCAGATCTAAAATAAAATTAACTGCATAATTGTGTAGTTATGTTATAAAAACAAATAGACTTAACTTTTTTATAAGATATAAGAAAGGAGAAAACTCTAATATCTTTAGTTGATGACATTAAAGGCTGCAGTGCAAAAAACGTTTTTCTGTGAAAATCTTAAAGATAATAAAGGTATATTCCAAACATGTGAACATCTGAAAACATCACACTCACCTGCTCATATGCCATAAACTTGATAGCAGACTCGGGTGCGATCTTCACAACGTTGATACCGTTCCCTCGCCACAGTGATCTAAATCCGCCCTCACGGATCATTTGGATAAATCCTCCGAAGATTCCCATGGTGTTACTGCGTGACGCGTGAACCTGTCAACATATGTAATGTTTGTCTAACTTGATCATTTACATAAATGAGTGTGTGAGTGTGTGTGTGTGTGTATATATATATATATATATTATATACAAATATGTTGCACCAACATAATGCAAGAAATTTATTAAATGATGACCAATCATTTAATATGTGATGTTCTTTACAGATACAGGCAGCTG
This sequence comes from Yasuhikotakia modesta, assembly GCA_036877545.1. Taxonomy (NCBI): domain Eukaryota; kingdom Metazoa; phylum Chordata; class Actinopteri; order Cypriniformes; family Botiidae; genus Yasuhikotakia; species Yasuhikotakia modesta. The sequence continues at coordinate 17,891 of JBAJNP010000734.1, read as the reverse complement.
GGCTTTATACCTGCATGAGAACTTTAAGCCGGTCCAGAGGTGCAGTACAGGTACGAGAGACAGCGCCTGCTCCACCTCCTGCTACCAGGTGCCGCCACCACATTCCTGTTTTCTTCTCCTCTGCTGTAAACTCATCAGGCACCAGCATGCTTTCCCCCACATCAAATATCTGTACACAGGAAATAGCATCACAGGAAGTGAGAATGTTTGCACCTCCAGCTTAATTCATTTCTGTCATCTGTAGCTATATATTTGCATAACGCTTTCTCTGACAATCCTGTTATACATGTACATGCTGTATACTTTTAACAGAAATTAAATGCAAACCCTGAACCTAACATTAATCAATATTAAATACATGTCTTTACCTTAATATTACTTTTGGGTATGTAGACTGTAAGTGCATATACTGTAAAATAACTGTCACCATAAGGTTGTTTAAAGGTGTCACAAAGGGTGTCATATATACAGCATTATCAAAACGAACAAGAGTGAGTCTTCAAACAGGTTTCACAGACAGTCCTGCTGAACATTAATTGACCTTGTCTGTCTCACCTAAGTTCAGGTACCAAAATAAACCAATAAAAGTCTGTGGGTCCGGTGAAACTATGTTAAAAGGCCATTACGTCAATGACGTTAACAAACTGTTGATCTGTTTAACAGGATCAGACTGGATCACTGTGTGCCATTCAGAGTTTTTCAAGTGTTAGGAGGTTAATTTAACTTGGTGGCTTAGTAGGACTGAATATAAAAACATTTGTATGACCGAGAATGTGGCCATTTAATGGTGTGTAGATCATGTCTTACCTTGAGGTCAGCAACTTACTGTTACTTATTACACAACTATAAAAGGTACCATAACCTCCTACAGGCAATTATGAAAGACAATGACTCCTACACAACTGACACTTTAAACTCTAGAGCTGTACGGCAGAGGCTCTGCCTTACCGTAGAGTGTTTCCAGTAGAGGATGATTTCAGGAATGTTGTCGGCAGGGTGAAGCAGGTGATAATCTCTCCATTCATTCCAGTCAATCGTCATTGTGCCGTTTTTATCCATACTGATCAGAGAAAAACACAAACAGAGACACCAAAACTAAATAGAATGTTGTTTTCTTGCAGGCAACATTTTGGGTAAAGCTGTGGGTAGAGGTTACTAATGATAGGACCAGCTTATGTTTCTGAAATTTAAGGTAGGAAAAAATGCAATATAGGACTTATGCAACTTTCTAACAATAATCACATACAGACAAGCTTCTAGAAGGCATACATTTATTTTGCATGCAGAAATATTTAAATATTGTGTTTTAGAGTGTTCCAGACTTAATCTCACCTCAGTTTTTTAATTCCTTTTATACGATTTTTTTATGCTCATAGTTGTGCTATAAAAAATGCAATTGCTTTTAAACAAATAAAAAATGCTTCTAAAAAAAGCTGAAATAAAACTTTAAAATATAAAATATTGAAACAGCTGATAAACGACAAATGATGAACAACGAAACACGAATGTAAAACAAGACAACCATGCAGGGAGAAGACCTCTACTTACTACATTATAGGAGCCAATAAATGGCCCCTCCTTATTCTGATAAGACGAGCAGAGAGAAAGAGAGAGAGAGAGAGAGAGAGAGTGGGGGGTGGGATCCCAAGAAGGAAAGAGTGATCAAGAGCAAATAGAGAAAAGACATTTACAGATACAGTGAGTGTTACAGTTACAAATGCGCACTGACATTAAAACAGAGCACAAGACATTAAACACTGTACCCCTCAAACATTTATCTTTGATCTGGATTATTAGACAGAAAGTGAGAGAGAGTGAGAGAGATTAATCACCTCTTCAGAATCTTCTCAGCCTGTTCTTCAGATATATGAACCCCAAGGTCTCTCAATGACTGCATGATCTCCTGTGAATCTATACGACCTACAGAGACATTGCAATTTTAGACCCTGCATGTCTTAGTATATATTTCGGATGCTATAACATGCTATAATCAAAATATAACCTTCACAATTTTTACCATCATTCTTCTTGTCCAGACTCTTGAAGACCAGCCTCAGTTTCTTCTCATGATCCCTCAGGTAGTGCACAAACTCCTCAAAGTCCAGCTGACCATCTAAGTCCTTGTCCCCAGCCTTGACAATTTTCTACAACACATACACAAATAGAGAAATCAACATCAGGTCTGTGAGGGTGTTGAGCTAATGGGCAATACGGACCGACATATGGGCTCTGTTTACTCAACAGAGTACTGAAAAGACCCACAGTGAACACTTTCGTCTGCATCAGGGCCCATTCTGACCATGTTTAACATTTAGGATACAGGCATCAATGAGCAGCATATAATTGAAGGTTATAGACAAATTAATCATTAACTTATAGATGAGAAACAACATTGGTTAGATAGTGTAAAATAGGTCACAATGTGCATATGATATGACTATACATGCATATACAATATATATATTTTATAGTGATCAGTGATTTTAGCAGTGATCACATAACCACCTTTCTGTATTTATTCAATTATTTCTAATGTAAAAATGAAAGTATCCATTCACAGACACTGAACTTCTGGAACTTTATGACCTCAACCCCAAAATCTTGTTTCCGATTCCTTGATCCACTTGTCTGCAGTTGTGCTTTCACAGTCTGGATTAAGTGTACACAAGAAGGCTATCTTTAACCTGCTTTGTACTGCCTGTGTTGTGTGTGATTTTAGAAATCTCAAATGATGTTCATTGGACTGTCAGATACAAGTTTGTTGATTCAATACAGGTTCAGATTACATGAGTAGTCTTTATATCAAAGTTCATAATGTGATAAAATCATTGGCTCAAACATAAAGGACAGTTTGTTAGAAAGGTTTCTGTAGATGGCTCTATCTGACTTCCAAAACATTGCAGTATTGTTAACTCTTGTATTAAAAATGGAAATCCTGCATGTAAAGTTTCTTATTTGGAAGTGGACTAAGTGTAAATGACAGGAAGAAAACAATTAGTCAATTCAAACACTCCACCGGAAGTCAAATAATCTGGATTACGGTAATTCATCCCATTACAAATGAAGGCTTGACATGAATGAACAAGACACGCTGTCCTTCCCTCAGGTAAAAACACCAAAATAACAGTAACGGTACTCACAAGCTATTGAAAAACTTAACAGAAGCAAACTGTGCAATATTGAGATTGTAAAACACAATGTGAATGACATACCTTCCTCCATTCCCTGTATGACAGGAACTCATCCGATGGAAGAAATAAACTCAACTTGAAAAGAGACTTTAATTGCGCCGGCAAACTGTTGGACTCGAAATACTCAAATTCTGCCTGTTCTAAATGAGACACTGGCATGTAAAAGCACAGGCACAGCATGATAACAAGAAACTAAATTAAATAAAACTTAATGAATAAGAGTAAGAGTTATAAGCTGTAAGAGTTACAGCTTCTTGAAGCTCCCTGTACAGCAATGCCGGTATGTCTGACACATGGGATTAGGATGAACATAAATCCCTCCCATTTAAAGGCTTCTACTGTACGCTGCAATGTCATTGGCTCACATCGTATGCCTCTTACAGGGCTGGCTGTTATTGGTCTTAAAGGCTGTCAGTGACACAACTGTTCTCTTCTATAATTTCTATCAAGTGTTTTTACATCACTAAAACAAGGAAAATAAGACACTATTTGCTGTATTATCTTATGTTAAAAGGCCAAAAACACTATCATACTAGTAAATATTAAATATAAGGTTTTCTGTACTACCACTGAAGAATGATTAGTATAAAAAGAATCTCAAATTAAATTCAGTAATCTCACTAAGATTCAGTCTAGTTCATGACAGAAACTAAAGAGACAGAGAAACCAAAGAGTTTCTCTGAATTTTACTTTATTAATTCTGCAATACCTGCTGGAGATCCCTAGGGGGCGCCACCATAATCAGCACTGTTGTTTTCTTTGTGGGTGTTGTGTCTTTGCTCCCCTCTTCACTGACTGAATATACATGTATTCCTTGTCCCCTCTGGTCTTCCTTCACTGCAGGGTCTTTTGCCTGCTGTTCCTGAAGTCCATCTGGTGGCATTGTGCTACCATGCTCACCCTCTGTGACTCCCAGAACCCACTGGGACCACAATTTCTTCAGCATATCCATTGAAATAGTGCAAGTCTGTTTGTCCTTGTAAAACTAAACGTTTGCGTCTCTGATCCTTACAACATCCATTGCACCATCACAACATTGGTCTTCTTAAGAACTTTCAAATTAAAAAAGGCTGCAAATGGATGTTTGTGTGTGTGAGAGAAAAAGAGAGAGAGAGAGAGAGAGAGAGAGAGAGACTGCTTAGGCAGTCATATACGAGGCCTGGAAGATGAGGGCAGATGAGGACACAAGCACACAGTTTCCTCAGCTCTCAAGCGTATCCAACACCATTTCCATAGCAACCCGGTGACCACGTCAAAACTTTAAAATGCTGTCAAAAAACCAACAGACCTGCTCCCATTAGATTCTCAAAGCCATTTCAATTTGGACCATTTTTCCCAAAACATAAACTTCAGCAGAATGTGTTCTTCATTGAGAGAAAAAATAAAAATGCTTGTAAAAGGTGTGTAAAAACATCACTCCTCATGCACAGCAACCTTGCCAGCGTATACACAGCACAGCAGTTCCAAACCGAGAAAAAGACAACTTAACAAATGAAGATCCTTATAATGAACCCAAATCTGACTTTAAAAGAGACTCTATGTTTAAGTGCTCTTGTTTGTTAGTGCCTACAAGCTGCTGCACGTTGGCTGCATCTATAGCCGGCAAAAAGTGATGCAGAGGAAAAAGCTGTGGAGAAAAGCTGCAACCTCACTGCAGCTGTGCCTCAGCCAATCAGAGCACTCCACACTGGTTAGCCCTACTCTCAGAAAACACAGACAGCCAATCAGAGGATGAAATACAGCCATTTGATGGAGTGCCCACTCACCCACCCAGCAATGAGGAAATTCTGCTGACTGTTTTTCTCTTCTATTTTTTATAAGATATTCTGTCATCATCAGGATCTCCCTGGTAACATCACAAGGGTGATTCCATGCATATAATCCCATTTTAACACTTTTAAATATTCATTATTAATTTACTGAACTTTTTAGTCAGTTTCTGAAATCAAAATAAGACCATTATGGTTACGTTCTTTGCAAATGCATCTGCAGAGAAGAGGCCCTACACAAATGTACATTTACATAAATTCTATATAATATATATCTTTCTTCCTTGTTTTTACTTGTAAATGGCAGTATTTCAATCCAGCTCATTTGAACACCATTACCATCTATTGATTAGACTGAACCTGCAGCTGCTCCACAATCTAATTTCAACAAAAGGCCTAAGAGTCATTTGGACCTTCAGAACAGAGAGGCTGAAACGAACATTATAAATTATACATTTGGGAATAAGGGAAGGGTGAACTGTCCTAATGTGGGACACTTATGCTCTCAGAATGCCTCAGAATGTCAGTGAAATTATAAAGAAATTGCAGTAAGCATCTTTATTTGTCTGTGGACTGCAATATAATTTAAAATAGTAAACTCTCTATAGGCCTTAAAAAACCTTGTACTCCTAATCTAATAAATGTGTAAAAACAGACAGATACTAAATTATTTACCCAGCCCAGTAAACGGCAAGGGGGAGGTCTGGTTGCTTGCTATTGCTTTGCTTTATTTAATACCTTAAACTAATAGTTACAAATATATAAACATGACACAGTATGTGGATGTGCAAAATTCACTATAAGAAAGTTTTGATGCATATTAGAGATTAGTTGAGTGGGAGGAACTGTATTGCTTTATCTGGCAGGTGTAAAATCAGGTGCATAATCCCCTGCGTTCACACTCTGCAACACAATTCTCTACATGGTCTAAGAATTAACTGAAAAGTGAACCATTAAAAGTAAAATTAACTTGGTAGAGGATTATTGACAGACCAGTTTTCCACCTATAAATCATTTCAGGGCAAATTCTCAAATTCTCGGAGTTCAATTCTCTTTTAGGGTTATCATCCTAGAGTTAAGTTACTGTAACAGAATGAAAGTGAGATTAAAAGTGAATGTCTCAGTACTCAATGTGCATAGATAGACTGATCCACTTAAGATGCTGTATCACCTAAGATCAAAGCATTTGTTTATCAGTATTTTGCTCCATGTAATTATGTGTACCAGCATATTTGTTCTTTGCTTTTGATCAGACAGTCTGACGATTAGGACACTATAGAAGGGAAAACATTCCTAAGAAAGTGTTGGACAACAAATATATGTCTCCAATGCAAATCTTCCAATACAGATTATAAAAAATGGTGCCTGACAACCAGTCTTTCTGCAATAATAGCAGTTGTAAAAATCTCTTAACATAGGCCAATGCTAACTCACAACCCTGTGCCAGTGCTTTATTTACATGTATTTACATTTGCAAATAAAGCTTGGGTATCCACCAGTGTAATCCACCCTTGCTCATTAGTGCCAATAAGTTATTTTTGCCCCTGCAACTCAAGTGCCAATATTTTTTCACACAGCTGTGTGTAATCACACACAGTGCTGTAATTACATAATTTAACATTTTAATAACACTATTCCTGTCAGGTGCTGGACTGTTTAAGCACTGGCAGCACATCTCAGCTGCTATAGCAGAACTTTCGGTTTTGTTTAAAAGTGCTTTTGTTACTGGGAAAACAAAAGAATTCTTGACATGCAGAATTTTTATAGCAGGGCTTTTGTCCAAGATTGACGCTGTTCAAAAATGTCTAATTTTAAGAAAACTTTTAATAAAAATGCTACTAACTTTATACTATACATCCAGTGCTGCTAACACAGTGAACAAACTAATTGTTATGTAGTATGCAGAACCTGTTTGTGTTTATTATCAACCAATGAATAAGATATCTCAACATCAACTTTACAACACCCGAATAAAAGTTGTCCTTTATTTAAACTTTCTCCTTCAGAGACAGAGAGATAGGAGAGGAGAGCTCACTGTGTGGTAAATTATAAATGACAGTAGGTCTTGTGATTTGTCTACAAAAACAGGACACATTCCAGGTGATAAGTATCCACAATAAATTACAATAATGCTCAATAGCATATTCCCTATTGTTGTTGGATTCATACTGCATCTTGTTTGTCCTTATTAGTTATGTTGCCCTGCATTCTCGAGAGACTGCCTTGGCATTTTCTTGTCTTGTGCAACTGCATGCTAGTCTAGATTCATTTATAATGTACGTACTGGTATAACATTTCACTAAATTTCCACCTTCTGTAGTGTTTTTTGAATAAGTAAACAACATTTGTCTATATAAGGGGAATTCAAGCAATATGTCTAATGCAAAGAATTGAAAGGGAAAACATTATTTTTAATATAACAAACCTAAGCTTTTGGTTGAGGTAATATAACCCTGATATGGTTCAGTCCAACCAATCTGCACCTGTATAACCTGTCTTTGTCTCTTTAAAAACCCCAGTTTTAAAACAGTGAGCATTCAGAATTTTAAAATATTGATGTGTAACCATCTCCTTTCTCATTCAACAAAAGAGCTCTGTTTGCTGTATGCCCACATCAAACACAATGAAAACAAAGTTAATCCCCTTTAGGAAAAATCCCAATCCTTTTCACACGAGGGAAAGAAAGGGCACAGATGTCCTTTGTGGCACTGTGTTAAGGCAAAAGTGACTCAGATCAGCTGGTTCATTGAGGGTGTGAAGTTTCGGCTCCTCGTTATCTAACACAACAGCTGTGAAATAAGGGACATGTATCATAGGAGTACCTAACGCTTCACTGGCGTTTCATAAATAACTTCTATACCCATGCATAAACAAAATGGGTTACATAACGCTTCTGCATCAATACTAAAACCCACCAGAAAGAGCCATTTTCTTACTCTTTAAGTCTGATCTCTTACCTAAAGATACCTGTTATGATGCCCGTAACTTATTTAAAGTGAAATAACTCACCATGAGTTCATGTTCAGTACGATGCACGCCCAGCTTTTTCAGCCCGATGGTCAGATCGTTGACACAGATGCCCCCGTCTCTGTTGACATCCAGGATCTGAAATAGCACCTTGAGTCTGTGCTCCTGCTCGGGTCCGCCGCACACCGGACACTGATGTGGGGAGTCGCAGGACTCTTCGTGGCCGTGATCGGGGGGTGATGCTACGGGAAGCGTTGCGTTCACTCTCCGGCCACCGCCTGCAGGATCAGAGCCCTGATACTCCTCAGCACGGCACTGACAGAAAACACCGCTGAGCAACGGAGAGACGAACGACCCCCGCTGATGCATATCACAGGGGCTGAACTCCAGACTGGTGGCTGCTAAAACAGCTAAACGCAGGAACAGACAAACTGGTGCAAATGTCTATAGTCACCTAATAGGAATCGGAGCTGCGCCTTGCGGTTTCACTTAAGCCACTGCACAGATGCACATTAAGACGAGTTGTTTATTCCCACAAACATGCTTAATTCAATGCTTAACGTGTGATGTTTATCAGAGTTAGGCTCGAAACGGAGGGTTCATTTACTAACTCCCGGATCCCACCGATGCCTCGCGCCGTTATGTTGTCATCGTGACGACACAGCACAGGCCAAGCAGCGTAATCCTGTATCAGAAACGATCTGAATTGCGTTTAGACAGAAAATCCTTCCGATTGTGAGTTTTAAAGGTAATCCGGTTTGAATTGGCGGCTACATGACAGCTGATGCAACGAAAAATGCCGGTACAGCGGGCGGAGCCTCGTAGTGCGCAGGAAGTGAGTACTGACTAGACAGAAGGGGAGGGGCTAAGTAAAAGGGGAGGGCATCAAATTAATGTAAGTGATGGACGTGTTAACTCACCAATCATTTGCGTTTCATACCGGTCTTTATTAAAAGCAGATTGTACAGATTGAAGCGTGTGAAACGTGATAACAGCTTGATGTCTTTGACAGTGATTTCAGATCCTGAAGGCGTTCAGACAGTACTTTGCATAAAATAAAACCTGGCCTGCTGTACTGAGTTCACAAGGTAAAGATCTCATTGTGTTCCAGTTGCCCCTAAACAGCAGGCTAGTCAGAAACTCTTTATCTGGTTATGATTGTTTTCATGATGTTTTATTCGTACAGGAAGGAATGACTCCTCACCAAACCTCAGCAGTAAATGTAAAATATATTTATTTAATGCGTATTTGCCTACATAAAATGACTAGATAAAGACTGGTGTGTGGACGTGTGTGGATTGTGCAATGCACGCATGGCCATTGCATACTGTCCTTTTAACATAGTGGCCACGAGATGGCAATATATTCATTTGAGAGCAAACGAGTAACTTATGATTTAAAACAAACGTGCATTTTGTTCATGATTTACTAGAAGCATAATATATATAAATTTGGACTTGGATACATCTTGTAAATAATTCTTTCAAGCATTTAAAGCATTTTTGTTAAATTGCCTACATATAGCAAGCTTAACAAGATGTATGAACCGAAATGATTATGCATTTAATCAGCCTTATAATAAAGTTCAGATTATTGTTATGTTATGTGTAAACGCTCTGTGCAAGTTCTCTGGCTGTGTTTAGGGAAATCCACGCGTCCATGGAGGCGGCGCTTACCGGAGTTCAGTGAAGAGCTAGAGACAGTTCCAGTCTGCGCGGTCTGCGCGACTTCACGCACGACACTTGATTTTAACTTTGTAGTAACGTTGATAGGATTAACGTGGTTAATGATGTTTCTATCCGGTTATCTGGTTATCTGAGTTGTTTCATCTAGCGATTTCGTTCCTGGTTGCCACATGAAAACTGAACAGTTCACCGACGTAAGTACTCAGCGGTCTCTATTAAAATGTTTCGACAATGCAGATTTGCGATTATTAGAGGGATTGTTATAGAGATTTTGTAAATGTTTTAAATAAGTGTCCGGGAACGTGATAAATGTTGTCCTGTTTATATGAATGGCGGCACTGGGGTCGCGGTTGTCTTGCATACACCTGGATATAATGAAGTTTTTCAAGGTAACTTATTGTCAAGGGAACGTCTGTGTTTCACGAGTCTGTACCGCAGAGTAGCGCGCAGGCTTTGCGTTGGTTTCAGTGTAAGTTTCACATCGTCTGTTTGGTTTGTGTCTGTCTGATCGGCCAGCCCTTTATTTATTTCTTGCCTGTTTATATCGCAGGGTCCTCTGGACCGCGTCAGTTCTCTGAGATGCTGAGCCAAAGCACACGCATTGAGACGGACTTCCAAGCACCAGATTAAAGACGCAGCCATCTCCCTGTATTTGTCTACCTCTGGCTTCTTCAAACACCCAAAGTCCACCTTAAACGAATATGGCGTTTTTAATAAAAAAGAAGAAGTTCAAGTTTCAGATATACTTCACTCTTGAGGAGCTCACGGCTGTGCCATTTGTAAATGGGATGCTCTTCTGCAAAATCAGACTGCTGGATGGTGGAGACTTTTCCATTTCTTCCTCCAGGTAAGAATGATAAATACAGAAGAATTGTCTCAGATCTGTTACAGAAATTTACTGTGATTATTGTTTGAACAACAGACATTGTTGCTTAATATCCACCAAGAGAACAAACAGAGTTTGGCTTAAACTGCTTGATCAAACAGGTATTTGGTGGGAACTGTGGTTAACATGTAAATTTGGCAGTGATGGCTGGCTGGGAATATTGCTGTTTATTTTGGAATGAAAATGGTCTATGTTATTATAGAGTCTCCTGTTATCCAACACTGTTATCCAGTAACAGGTTTAAGGAGGTTCATAAGAAACGCTTGTTTCAGCACATTTGACTTAACCCACACTGCAGCTCTAATATTTTTAAGCGCATTAGAAGACCACACAGGTCATGGTGGGCATTCTCCTAAACAGGTCTTACATCAAAGACCGGGACATTTTTTTAGGGTCAGGGTCAAACCATTATGCAGTTCCTTTATTGTTTACCCAAGTAAAGGGTTTGCTTATTTGGGACACATTCCACAATAACATCCATCTGCATGTAATAATGTCATTATATACAATGATAATATATACAAATAATAATATGTCAGTACTTTTAAACAGGTCCGCCCTTAGTCGGTGATTTAAGATAACAGAATTGTCAGACATAAAGCTATTTATAGATAGAGCGTTAAGTCTTTGTAGGATAGACACACAGCTGGGCTTTGTCTAATCTGACAACCAGTTAGAACAATGTGATTTATTTTACACTTGATGTGTTCTTTGCGTTATTATATACTGAATTAAAAAGCTTTACCCTGTGTAGGACTCAAGTAAAAGGAAATCAGAAGCTAGATTTTGACAATACAGTGTCTCCCACAGAGCCCATTGTGTCCATTTATTTTAAATTCTCTTGTGTTCTGAAGTTGTTTTAATAGCATATGACTGAGGGTGGTGTATTGTGTGGGTGTAACTTGCTTGCAGTGCCAGGCACAGAGAGACACTGCGCCCCGGTGCACTGAGATGCCCTCTGCATTCATTCTGCACAATGCCTTATGTATCCCACATGGGGAGGCAGAGGAGGGTTATGTCACGAATGTCCCAACATCACGTTCCTCAGATGAACCGATAGAAGCGGGATTGGATAGAGGTGGAGAAGAATGAAAAGACAGAGAGAGTGAAAACATAAAGAGATAGAAACAGGAATGGAATGCAAGATGCATAGAAGGATAATTCGTGCAGGAGAAAAAGAGGAAAAAGAAGTCGGAAAAACAGGACAGAGGCTTCAGTGATAGTCCAGACAGAGTCCCGTTTGTGTGACTGAAGCCTGGTGTTGTTTTTCTCCTCCCTCCCCCTCTCTAATTCTTTCTCATGTTTCTTCATTCTCCTCCTCTTTTATCAGCACGGCTTGAGTTTATGGAACTCTTGATTGACAAGAGTGAGATCTTTCAGTGGTGATAGACCAACACTGACTGTGTTATTGCTGGCGTCAGTGGAGCATCGGGATCGTGGAACAAGATCTTTCATCTTTAAGCTCAACCGAGACTCGTTCTTCAGCTTTGAATGCAAAGCCTCAGTTTTGCTTTCGACCTGGGAGAAATTAGTTTAGCATGATGATAAAACTACCTAGAGGTGGTTGAGGACACAAACGCAGAATTCATTAGCTTCCTGGGGCTGAGAGACCAGAGGGCAGCGAGGCTTGAAGCTGGAGACTGCTGATATGGCTGCTTTTTAATGGTCGGGCAGGGAGTTATAGATCCCATTCAGATATTCACAGTCGTAATGTTGGGAATACATCAAGCTTATACCCAGTAGATAGGCTGAAAACCATTATTGCTGGCCATAATTTGTTTTGGTGCTTGCTGTTTGTGTAGCTAGCACCCAAACCCAATTGCTGAAAACCTTTAGCAACAATTCCACATTATTGTTGTGGTTTCATTCTTAAGCCACATTGTTATGCCGGTTCATGGTGACAGGGGTTATATAGCAGCACTGGTTGCTAAGGAAACAAGTGTGTGAGTTTGTATGAGTGAGTGTGGAAGCTGTAAGTCATTGCAGGGATGCAGGGCTCTCTGTTCCTTCCTGTTCTGTTCCTCGGCGTCTGACAGACAATTAATCCTGAAGCAGCCACAAACCAACCATATAATCGTGTATAGATAGGACAGCAAATTGAACGGGCTTAACAGCTTGTAAAAGGGAGGAGATTATCGCTTGCATTATTTTTTGGTTTTTGACATTAAGATGTTTGTCCAATCAAACTCTGTTGTTTTGCATATTTACCAGGCTGAATGAATAGACAGTATTTGGCTATTTTATGTTTATTGACTGATTGATTACATCCATTTTTCTGTTTTTAAATTTTTTGGAGTAAATTTTAAATAAATGTTGTGTAAATAAGTAATTTTTGCTTTTAATTAATAGCTCGGGTGAGTACAGTTTATGTCATCAAATTATATACATTACATATATTACATGTGGTCTCCCATTGACCACATTAATCTCTGGATACTGACATAATTATTGGGACCACGTAGGCTTTGAGAAATTGAGCAGAATGTCATTTCTGAGATTCCACTGACAGAATTACACCCCAGAACAGATACAGATTATGCTAATGGACAAAGTGTTGATATGAAAACAAATCACTCCTTTTATCATTCGCTCAAACCCATGCTCCAGGCGTTCAGTTTCTTAGCAACAGAGTATCAAACTAAGCCTTTGAAAAATGGCTGTTCATATAGACCCGGGTGGTAAATTAAACACACAGAACATCCACAAACTCACACACCCACAACACACACCCATACCACAGAGATTCCTACGCCCATGCACACCCTTAATGGCTAAGTTAGTAACTCATGAAAGGAGAGCTTAAATGTAAACCTTTATAAACCAGACTGTGCATGTTGGTTTGATATGAGATCTGAGATCTGAACTGATGGCAAAATAAAACGGTCCTCTCTGTTTTTTTTTTTCAAAAGTACATCCGTAATAGATTCAGGGGTGACACTGTAACTGATGTCATTTATTCATTCATTTGGCACATACTTTTATCCAAAGGGATATTTTTATCAGCACTTGTATTCTTGGGATCGAACCCACAATCTTTGTGCAGAATCAGAATCAGGGAGATGCAGAGGGCATCTAAAGTTCAGTGACCAGATGGACTGTTTCCACCATAAGGTCACAGTAGATCTGTTCCTGGCATGTGCTACTGCCATTGCCTGAGGCCTGCTGCTTACACAGCACAGACAGACAGAAGAACAAGGGTCCAGTCCTGTACAGGTCACTGTGTTTTGAGACTCCAACTGCTCAATGAGATTAACAGCTGAGACTGAGAGCAGGGCACCTGCTCCGGGACAGACTGAGCCACTATAACAGCCTCCTGTAAACCCTCCTTGAAACACATTGCAGTTAAGCAAACAGATGTAGGTAAACGATTGAGCCCGGCTATGAGGTAAACAACCGGACTTTTCCGGTTCTTCTTTGTATGCCAGCTACTGTTTTACAAAGATAGCAACTCCTTGGCAACCACTCACAACACTCTGGCAACACTTTAGCGTTGTAGTGGTGCTTCATGAGTAAGCACCAATCAAAGTGTTTTAAAAATGTAAACTCCAATTTTAATTTATGATGTTTATTCACACATACACCCCAAGTCACACATTAATGTTTAGGTTTTTTTCTGTTTGGTCCCAGGAAACCCAAAACAAAGCACAAATCCACACACAAACAGAAATGTGAACTTAATTTTTATTTATCAATATATACCAATACATGTTCCAGATTATTTTTCTTTCCATTTCAACAAGTGGTAAACCACAGTGGCTTAAACTCAGAGCCAGTATAAGTAGAAGATTGCTAATTCAAACCATGCAGGACTGAGGCTGCGATCTGTCACAGTTGTGTCCCTGAGCAATGCCCTGAAAACCTATGGTTGCTTCAAGGTGAGTGGCCTGTACTAAGTTTACTGTTAAAGCAAAGATCAAAATCTCTCTTGTCATCTTTACCCCCAAATCTCTACCTTTTTCTCTTTTATTCACATTTATTTACTCAGGCAGTTGTGAATCCATGGGCTTATTGTGGGAAAACAGGGAAGTGAAGGGAAGACCGATTAAAAATGAGCACCATCTGGAATTGAGCTCCACACAGAAGTAGGTTAAATGAAGTCCTGGGGGAACAGAAGGGTGGAGAGAGAGAGAATCAGGAGAGCCTTCAGTTGGTTGACCCTTGTAGATGTGAATTGATTTTAAAAGGAGATTGCTTGTTTGTTTTCGAGACTGACTGTTTTTCACTTTCTACTTTTATACATATGGTTCCAACAACTGCTGTGTGTTGCTGTCATTAAAGCTTAAAGGGTTCATACCAAATGCTAAAAAAAGGAACTCTGAAATTCTTTGCCAATTTCCTTGCCAATAACCACTTTACACTCAATTAATATGATAACGTAACTTGTAATTTCCCATTGTACATTATTACAAAGCTTTAGAGATGATTCTTAGTGTATGTGCCCATTTTCTTTCTCAGCTGTGTCTCTTGCTCCCTGCATGGTCACAGGTTCCTTGGGGTCAAAGTTCACCTGTCAGATGTGTTTCAAGTTTTCACAGAGCATAGCTGGGAATGTGTGGTGGCCAACTTCACTCTCTCTCTCTCTCTCTCTCTCTCTCTCTCTCTCTCTCTCCCTTTAGCCTTTCCATAGTTTTCTTCTTTTTCTTCAATGCTAACTGCAGGAACTGTAGTGCACATGACTGTCCCGTCCTCATGACAGCAATAAACACTTCTCTCATTCACTCATTGTTCTGCTCTCAATTTTTCAGTCTGTCTGTTTTAAACCCTTGCAAAAACAGTCAAAACAACACAGGCAAATCTGTATTATCAGCACAACAAGTGGCCAATGTTATCTCTGGCTTATGTCCAACCCTCTTACAAAGTAACCTTATTTAAATTACAAGCCTTGATACTGTATAACCCGCTGTTATGTAAATATAGTCACACCGTGGTTTTGTAACCTTAAGAAGAAAACTTGTACAATATGTACGGTTCAGAACAGGATGATACATGATAGCGTTGCTAGTCTTTTGATTTTAGGACATTCCTCACTCATTTCAGTCTGTTTACATCAGCCTGTTTAGCTGTTTTTAATCCCAGTGTAGCTCTTGAAGTTTAGGAGGGGTTTTGATTCATGTGTCGTGTGGAACTGATACTGTCTGATTTTGTTTTCTACTGCGTTTTAATGAACACATGGTTTGGAACACATGCACCATCAAAGCACAGCTTTGGGGTCTGGATACTAAATCATTCACACTGAGGCCGAATTAAAGCCATTGTTTAGGGAGAACCTACCACAGAAAGAGTGAACCACCAGGGCTAAATAATGACTGACATTAAACTGGCTGTAATGTTCTGCCAGAACTTTATTACTGCTGTTTCTGTTGGCTTAAAGTGCTTATTTCAACATTGAAGAGGGGAAATTACACGAGCGACTTTCCACTCCACTTTGCAAGCAAAATTGTTTTTGTAAACGACTCCCCTGTTCTCCCTCAGTTTTTTTGTATGTTTGTTTAGATGTGCGTTTTTCTTTCCCCCGGCGATGGATTTTGTGGTTTTGCTTCTGAAAGTTCAGATGCTAATCGTTTTGCTTTTCTTTTTGTTCTTCGATCTGTTGCTGTTCACTTCTGATACTTTTGATGCTGTACGAAACCGTCTGTTGTCTAATGGCTGTCTTTGAGCTGTAAATCTGCTGTGCTTCTCAGAATTTGGTCTTTGCGCAAGTAACATTCACAGACGAGGTTGGAGAACTCTTAAGATCAAAGGTTAAATTCTTTGTAAACAGAATTGGCTGCTGCTTTTCAGGGTTGGTCTGCTCATGTCTTCTGTACCATTGAGCCCATGCAAAACCTTAACTAAAGTTGTATCAGAAATTTTATTTGTATTATGCTCTGTAATTTGTATACATGTATATTTCAAAAACATGTATTTGTATACATGTATTCAAAGTCCATATATATATATATATATATATATGTAACATTATATAATGTATATGGAAACAACAACAACGTTTTTTAACCTACAAAAAGTTTCCCAGTTTCCCAGAACTATTAAAAGATCCTGGGAATAATCAACCAGCTTCTTAAAGTACAAACTGTCTGTGTCCGTCAATCCCACATTTTCATTTTAAATTCTGATCTTCTCTCCACCCCTTCATTTTCTCTGTTGTTTTCTTTTGGGTTTCTCCCTGGTTCAGTCAACTGAGAGTCTGAGTCAGACCATCCACTGTACAGTTCCAGTCTCGCACACGTGTGAGAGAGAGAGAGAGAGAGAGAAAGAGGGAAAACTGGCCTGTACAGATGGCAATAAAATGAGCTTCAGACCCTGAAGCTGGGCTTGATATGCTTGATTTTAATTTTACAGATTTCAGATCAGGGCTGTCATGGTGTCAGATTATTACCACACAGTATTCATGGTCAAAAGAATTCACTGTATTATCACAGTATCTGTTGAAACTCCATAACTTGCTATTAGTTCCTCTTTAATTTTGTTAATTTACAGTTATTTTCAGATTTGAATTCAGTGTACTTTTAAATAAACAATGAATGTGTGTACAGGATGTTTTGTAAAAGAGGTCTTCAGTTTTTCGTCTCAAGAAATTAAGTTATCTTATTGCGTTGTTTTTATGGTGCAATACTATTGCAAAACTTTTCTTAACAGAAATGTATCACCCTCATAAAGTGTGAACTGGCTTTCTCATCGTCTGTGTGTTTTTGTTTCTGCTCTCAGGACCTGCTCCACTCCAGTGAAATGAGCTGTACTGTAGACAGCCTGAAGTCTTTCTAAACTTAGGAGTTCAAAGATCCTTTTGACATTGATTACTGACTGATTACTATTACAGTTACACATTTTAAAAGCAGCTGTGGCTTTGGTGTGTGTCTGTCACACAGTGTCACAGTTCATGAGTGTGTATGTGTAATTTCTGACCTCCTTTAATCTCTCTTCTCTATATAAAACAGCCAATGCATGTGAGTTTGTTAAAATACATGTATGTCTGCTGTCTTACATATCAGCTAACACTGATAATGTCAGGAGGCCCTAGGGTGCTGTTTGCATATCAGATTGAAAAAACAGTTTGTGTTTCAATGTTCAGTAAATGTGGACATAAATTAAAGTTCAGTTAGTTTTTAACATTCCGGTTTCAGTTTCGAAGGTTGTGTGTATGTGAAGACTCAACTCTAATATTTTTACACCAAAAATGGACCGACACAACGCTGCAGGCTGCATCAAATATTTAGCTGGTTTACAGAAGACTGTCATTCTTCTGAGAGAGATCAAAAAGATGAAAGCAAGAAAAAAGCAAGTGCTTGTCTCTCTCTCATCTTCTCTGAGGCTGATTTTAATGAGAGCTGTCAGCGGTCTATAAGCTTTTTGATTTAAAGACACTCCATTTCAGTCAAAATTATTCATTATA
>JBAJNP010000733.1:0-80756 GCA_036877545.1 Yasuhikotakia modesta | reverse complement strand
GGGGCAGTGGGGAGAGTTGGTTTAACATGATTGTCTGGGGTGAATTATAACAGCAAATAGACCTTATTCAGTCTCCACATGAGAGAAGCAAACCCCATTTGCTTTTGCAATAAATATTGTAGCTCACAGGCAGCATTTGCTACATATTGTTTCTGTGCTACAGACAGAATTTTAGTGGCGGCTGGATACTTCTGTTTCTGCTAGCTGCGGTCTAATACGCAAGTATTACTAAACCGCCCAACACCCAGGTCAAGACTACATAGCAATTCTAGAACCTTATGAACATTGTTATAATGATAATGGCAGTGTACTGTCTATTGTCACCTTAATTTACCACAGCACTGTGTAAGGGATAATGTACTGTACAATCAGCTGATCATTATCACACAATAAACTCTAAAAGAGTAATTGGATCACACTGAAGGGGTGTGTTTTGCGATAATGACCATCTGACTGTGCATTATCCTGCTGATTACACTGTTACATACCAAATAAATAAATATGTGAACATGAAATGGATGACCCTAAGGCATCCACTAAGAAAAACATGTGCAGTGTAGAAAACATTCTATCCAAGTACATGTTTGTATGAAATAGATACATTAAAATAGAATCAGCGGCCTGTTATAGAGCTATCATGGGCAATGGTGATTATTCTGAAAATATTTGACTGCCACGATTGACCAATCAGAAAGTTTTTCAGAGAGCCTTGAAATAAAAATTGATAACTGGATTTCTTAAGCTTAAATGATGGATGGCTTTTGAATTTAAACCAAATAGTTAGGGGCATCATGATAGAGACAAACAACAGCAGACTCCATTTCTTCCATGTGATTAAAAACTGTGAAATTTAAAGTGAAATTTTGTCATGCTGTAGTTTCTTAGATTCTCAAATCAATCGGATTAAAAAAGGGCAGAAGAAAATGTTTCTTTGACTAGACTCAAATAATAACTCGGGCTAAAAAAAAACAAATCTGTGATTTGAGTGACAGCTCTTTAAAATTCAAAATGAATGGCTAAAGAAGCAGGGATCTCCTCAGGCTGAACTGTGCCCAATTATAATGATGAACAAGAGCAAAGGGAGGACCACACATCAGTCAACAAGCGTCTAGCACTTATTTCGTGTCCATGTAGGTTGCACCCGGGCCATGTCTGTGAGTGTTCAAATGAATCTCTTCAGCAATTCGTAATCATATCAGCAACTTGCCTGACGCTAAGAAGTAAATCAATCATGTTTGTGAGAGACACATGTACCCTCCCTCCACCTTTGGGGTGAAGCACCAAGAGATTGTCTGTGACTCAATCTGATGTCTCACTCTTTCATTTTCCATTCTGTAGATGTCAAATGCCACATATCCTTGGTTATGCATGCAATCTCAGGCATTTCAAAGGCATCTGTCCCCTCTGCACTAGCGGCTAATTTGTCTTCCAGCAACAATATGGATTAAATAACTGGGTTGCCTTTGATCGTCCATCCACACTGAAGTTTCTGAATCTAATTTAACCTAAGTGAACCCTGGCTGGTTAAAGCTGAAGTGTGACACTTAGATGTGACATAAACGCAGTTAAATCTATAGATTCCCTGTGAGAACAATTATGACTTCACATTTCACTTTGTAACTATGCGTCTTTGTTTTCTCTTTCGTTACATTGTCCTTTATCTTCTCTCCCTTGACACTGGGTATTTATATAAAAGCCTAAACTGCAGCCCTTCAGCTTTATTAAATACTTATGGATATTTTTTGCTCCCCTCCTAGCTTTTCTAATTCACTATTACTTGGCAATCTCTGCATCAGCTTAGCCTCTCATTTTAGGTGATCAATGTTATGCCTGACAAAACCGATCTTAATAAAAATCGAAAGAAAGACTTTTGGGCAGAATCTAATCAACAGGCATTCTCTGTAGTAGCTCTGTACATAATCCTTCCAGATTGATCTTAAAATGAATGTGCTCTGTTTGGAACATCTTATTTATTTTTCAATATTCACCCCAGAATACAGCATTTATCTTTTATACTTTTTAAGTTTAAATAAACAATGTCTCAAAGAGTAAAAACATGTATTTGGGTTTTTTTTTATCAGAAGTTCTTGAATTGAACTTTATTGATGCTGTTATTTAGGCTTTTTTAACCAAACTTTCAATAGGTTTTGTTATTTTCCATTCAGGCATTGGAAAGGCATCTTATTTCTGCCTGTTTAAGCATATTCGTCAAGGCTTAAATAACTGGACAAATATGGTCACAATTCATTGTACAGTACATTTTAAGAAAGCTAAAGGTGGGGTCTAGGTGCCAGACAGAACTGTAATTCACCATCTACCCCGTAATAGGCTTTTCATTTTTTTATTTACTTCAAGTAAACTGCACCACAGTAAACCTCTTCATCATCTGTGCACAGCCGTCGGCCATCGTATCTGCCCGCCAACAAAGAGAGTTCTGAAAAATTCCATGATTCAGTCAAGCTTTAAGAAAAATAACAAAGCCACTTTAAACTCTATTAGGCCTATTGTCTTCACCTGCTGAAGCAAACAAAAGCTCCCAGTGTCTCAATGACCTCCTTCATCTTGCCAAATTGGAGCATCGCATCAACTAATCCCAAATTCATGAGATTAAAGAAGTTTGCCTGTAATGCTGGGGAAGAATAATCTAGTCCGACATTTCATCTTATTTTTTCGTGTATAAAGATATGCAGATGAGTCCATTTGCATAATCTTTCCAGAAAATGAAAAACAGATAATCAAATACCATCACATCCTATTTATATTCAATTAGCTGTTATTTATGCAAAGTCATGCCGTCAAAGGAATTCATAATTGCTGAAGAATAACGAGTGGACTGTTGTAAGGGCTTTCCAACTGAGAGCGATCAGGAAGGTGTCTCAGACCCTGTGCAGCTATCATGTTTGAAATATGATCCATGTTCCCTGCCTTTAAATCCCTCATTATCCATGAATTATGAGTAAGAGAGACTTGGTTAAACAAGCAGATCTTTCTTATGGTGCAATATGCCAGAGCAGCTATCTGCCTAAAAGCTACTAGAGAACCAGCTAATGAATTGGTCGTGTTTTTGGTCCATTTGTCATTCTCTCCATGAATGGAGCTGTTTGAATTCCCTTTGATTAGTTTAGCGCTAAGCTACATATGCTGGCAGCAGCTCATTGATATGGTTCCCATATTCTTTCCTTATCTCAGTTACACTAACCTCTCATGTAAGGTGAATCTGCTGTGGGTGGACTCTAGGGTATGCATGTCTATGTCATAGGATGGGTAAATGTGACAGTTTCTGTGTGAGTATTCCTCTCTAATCTTTTGAGCAGTGCCGTCTAGACTGACCTCTTCATACTTTTGCTGTTGGTGCTGTCTTGATAATTCCCCATAATGAGCTGTGGGACTGAGACGGTAGTGACCTGGTCCAGATGTAGCTCTGACCAGGCTCGGCCAGCCCAGCAGTCTGGTCTGGAGGGTGCATACTAATGTACATCTGTTACAATGCTTCCTCTCTGGAGAGTTTTCATTTAACATACTCAGATCATCAAAGAGATTTTCATATTCTGACAATGATAATGACACTACACTGAGCACGTATAGTATGGTAAGTTTTTGTATGGGCTATAGCAAACATTTTTGTAAATAATGTTCATTCGTTTGTTCAGCTGACTTACACGGCCCAAGATAGAAGCTATATTGATGTGTTTTTAGTTGCAGTATGAATATTTAAAATGCTTTCTGTTGAGGCTATATTCAATATTCATGCATCTCATTTGCGTATCTGCGGTATGATTTACTTTGTTTATTGTTCTTGGCACAGCATTAAATCTAGGTTAATTAGGGTTTAGAAGTTAGCTGTAAGCCACTGATGAGGTTTGAATACATCCTGAGACCTTTAAGGGCCAAACCTGTGGGACGGTAGCTTACGGAAACATTGTACTAAATATGTGGGAAGTTATTTTGTGCTTTTTCTCACTCGCCTTTCTGTCAGTTTCTTTTCAAAATCCTCTTAAGAAAGGTTTTTTTCAAAAATAACATAAACTTCAAACAAACATTTCACTTTTAATCACTGTTATTTTCTTTTACACAATGCACCGTGGCATCACGGGCCCTTGAAGTTTCTTTTTTTAATGTCGGTAGGGAATCGCTCCCTAGTGGCCTGCGAGCTTACACCAAAGCTCCTGTTTCAAACTGAGCTTTGAGAAAGAGGTAAAGGATCCTCTCAAAGGAAAATTGGGTAGAATGAGAATTGTGCGAGAACTGCGTATTTTAGTACACACCTGACCAGAATGCAGACTTATTGTATTGTATGTATTGAAGCGAGTGTGTAACACTAGCTCACCAGTAGATTACCATCTACACACTGTAGATGGTCAATCATCAAATAAGGCTGTTAGTGTTGCACATAATTGGCAGTTGACACATCTAGTTTAACCTCTGCAACTTTCTGAAGTGACATAGATGAACACACATAACAATAATAAATGACTGCCCACAATTACATGTAGGTACATCTGTTTAGTGAAATGTGGCCCTTCACTGTGAGTTAATTAGAAGAAAGTCCCAAACACCAGATAACTAATGATAAGAATAAATGTGTGAAATTTGTCAAACTGTGCTGTTCCCATGTGCATAGCACCTGTCATTCTGTATAATCTTCAGAGTTCAGAGAAGATGTTCAGACGGTTCAGAGTGTTAGGAAGATGTTTGTTTTAATGGTCTCTGATCATTTTAGTGTAATTGGAAACAGTATGAGACACATTTCTGTGTGGAACAATCACAGGCTTTGAAAAGAACCTGTGATTTTAAATAATCTGTTACTTAAAGATTGGGCAGCAGCAACTTTACATATTCATATTCATATTCATTATAATGAACCACTAAATTATAAATGTATAATTGATATTATATATATATGTATATAGTTATTTATATATTTTCTATAATTGAGCGATTTATGATAAGGAGTTTCATACAGGATTTACTCTGTGGAATCAGGCAAACTATATTATAACAATTTGGTTTTACATCACCAAGTCTAGTTTATTATATTTAAATGCAAACAATACACTTTGAGGTCCTGTTTTTTACTGCTTTTTAATTTTTCCTGCTGCTTTTAAAATTTGCTACTGTTTCTTTAAGACACAATATTTTATACCAAGCTGGTATAATATACCTCGCCTTGATTCCGGGTACGGTAGCCCTGTGAAATGTTGTTTTTATTCAAATTTAAAAATAAAGGTACTTTAAAGGGTTCTTCACAGAAAAGTCAAAGAGAAACCATTCAAAGAACCCTTAGCCCAAGATTCTGAAAATAAACATTTCTTTCTTACCTTTTATAGTCTGTAGAGCCTTTTTACACTACAAAAAGCTTATTTTTGTAGAGGTTATGGTTTTATTTTTAAGAGTGGTAAATAAGACTCAATATTTTGATGATGTATACTGTATCAGGTCGTATTTTAGACAAAGCTGGATAAGCCTTTGTTTACACTAAAACTAAAATTAATAAGTGATATTGTGTAAATGTGACTGTATGTGGTCTTGATTAGGTGATTCACATCGACCTGACTGTTTCACCTTTAGCATCACACCTGAGGAAATAATGGGTTATCTTAATAATAATATCTTACCTTAGATATTGTAACAGTTTTAATAGCAAGTAAGATATGACTCTACCATGAAGGATTAAACATTATTTATTAAAGCACCTAGTAAACACAAGGGCCAGCCAGAAGGAGGGAGGTGTGCAATTATTCACCCTCACACCTGTGCAGTCACACTGGAAAACAAGAAAGTGGATAATTGATATGTTGATGAGCTGCCTGCAAAGTTAAAATGCAGGAATAAATCCCAGGACTGAACCTCTTACCATTAACTCAAAGGTCTGTACGTTAAATTTGGAACCAACCGGTTATAATGTACATATTTTATGTTATCTTTATTTAATTATTTTTTCCCTGTAGTCCATTTTTAATGTTAGCCAAGGTTTCTTGCACTAAAACAGTTGTAATTTAACATACTTAACCTACTTTTAATTTAAACAGGCTGGTTCTGCTACCTGCTGGCTGACGGGTAGTTAGCCCATTCTTCAGGATCCTACAATATATAGTTCAGTTGCTTCCTTGTACACAGTTCAGCAAACGTACTGAAACACTAAAACACAATAACTAAATAAAGAGAACTTCTTTTCTTTAATTAGCACCATTGTTTAGCACCATCTTTATCTTTAAAAAAGAAACATTTACATTTAGACATTTAGCAGATGCTTTTATTCAAAGGTGAAGAAAACAATTGAGCGATTCGGTTTTATGCAAAACTAACACTACTACAACTTCTCTTATGTTTGTTTTTTGTGAATTGATACAGACAAAGAATTAGCAAAGCATACTGACAATAAATTGTGAGACTATGCAAACACAACAAAACTAAGTATTGCAGCCATGAGACCATTCAAGCAAAACAGAACAACAACGGGAGAACAACCATGACTGCAACATTTTACAAATGCAGCTACAGCCAGAATAAACATTCTTATTTTGGTGTCTATTTGAGAAAAAACTAATGTCTGAAAAATTACCGGCGCACTTCATGTTTGTCTGACTACCTGAACTAATTATTAACTACAGCATGCTAGAAAATAGCAAACCAAAGGCACTATCATTATAGTGTACTTTAGCATAAGGTTTGCACAGATAAAGTCATTACTTTCTCAGCCAAGACCTCTATAATACCCAATACTCTTAACCAATAAGAACACACAGTATTATTCAGGTGCAAGTACACAACCGCGCAGTTAAATTTACCTCAGAACTTACCTAATTAGCTGCTTAGTAGCAAAACATGGACGGAGTAGGTTTGCTGGAGAGGGAAAGAAAATAGGAGAAAGGGAGGGACAGGTAGAGAGAGAGGGAAAGAGAGAGAGAGCAAAGATAATCAGCCTAAAAACATGGCTCTTCAAAATAGAAAATAATAGTAAGAATGTGAAATGTTAGAATCCATAATAACTGTCATGCACAATTATAATACAGTGTATATTAAAATATGTAGATCTCCATCTTTTTAGACCTGATGATTTAGTTCTGTTGAATTGAGCAAATAAATATGTCTGTTTAGAACATAGAACAATGACTGCACGGACTGGGGATAATGATGGATATTTAACCATGCAAATACAAGTTATAAGGATTATGCAAAAACAGATTAACATTTTGAAATGTAGAAGCCTTTCTCTTTTTTTCTCTCTGTCTTTCTCTCATTCTTTCTTGCTCTCTCCCTTTCTAGTTACATCTGCACCTAGAAATTCAATTAACAATAGAAATGTTTAGAGAGATGGATTAAAAAAAGCATTGCTTGAGCAAGCTTGGATAAACTCTTAACCTCAGAGACAGTTTAAATGGTGACCTAACACAAAGGTTGAAATTATGATTTATGGATTGGGAGATATTATTCTTTGTTCTTCTCACAGCGGTGGGGGCCGATAACGGGAAACGTACAATAGCGAGATTAGCCAGGCGATTGGAGTCATTCCTAAAATGCAATTCTCTGTGTCTGTGATGCAGCTCTCTGTTGTAACAACAGGCCTTTGATAATTCCATTGCTCACGGTTCACGACCAGAAGAAGATAAGAGAAAATGAGTTTCTGTAAGACTGCCACAGGCTTAACCTCTGACACTTATTTCATATCAGGCCTTACAAAACCTTTCCCTCCAGCCAGGCCTGGTTCTCAAAACACCACCTAAACACAATCTGCCACAGGTATTTAAATGCATCACGCTTACTCCATCTTTAGATATGATGCTATGTCACAGTTTGCACAATCTAAAATCTCGCCCTGACCTTAAAAAAGGAAAACAGACCGAGATAAGCAAACCAGCCACAGCCACCAGAAAACATCCCTCTTAGCAGAGGCTTTTCTCAGGTACTTTGTTAAGTGGATTAAAGCCTGGCAGCTCAGGGCATTGTCCTTCACATGTCTTGCTAATATTGTTCATGATAAAACCAATGTAGTCTATCTAGCTGCCTATTTTTTTCAACCAATCTATTCTTTTTGTCATTCCCCTTGAGGACACATTCTCAGAGATGTAATGGTGTAGAAAATTATTGATATTAGAGAACCATATCTCCTGAAAATCCTTGACTATCCTATCGTTTGATGAAGCTAGATTCCTTAGCAAATTTCACATGCCTTTGGAAGTTAATGGATAAATGCATTAGTCAGATAAGTTGAGAGAAGTACAATAACTCGGTTGCAATAATTTACAAACCATCAGGATCAAACTGAGTCTGTTTTCTTTTGGTATTTTATCACCGGGGCACTCTAATAGCTAACTGTAGTTGACATCTGATTAGCAAACAACAGCATGCAGGCTCAATTTTTTCACCAAACATCATTTCGAGCACATAATTTTCAAAGTAAGCTAGTTGGCGTTATATTGAGTAAATATGACCACCCAAATTGAATCTGACAAAGCAACATTATAATCCATCACTGCTTATTAGAAATTTCAAATTTTTGGAATTAAGGACTAATAAGCAGACAATGAAGCTTTCAAGGAGATGGATGAGGCCTCCGAATAAACAGGAAATGGCTGTAATAAAAACAGACCTTCAATGTTCCTACCAGCATGCTTCTGCATTAACTCACAAATGTTATTCCACAGACCTACATCTTTTTTCACATTAAGTAAAATAAAATGTCATTAAATTGTCATCAAATCATTATTTGTGAAAAAAAAACAGAATCTCATTTTGTACCATTTATATATGTTCTTAAACTGATAATTCACTCCAAATGACCAAAGATACATTATATAAATAACATTGAATGTGATTAGCAGGTATTATATGAAACTAATTTTAGACAATAGGAAATTCTTTTTTTATTGATTTAATTTTAGATTTCATTATATAAATAATTATTTAAACTGAGTTGTAGTTTTATCTTGTGACCTTGAAGTCGGTTTACTGCAGTTCTTAAAGGTAGCTACAGTACATTTTCCTTCAGTGTAGTGAGAGGAAAATGCCGTTTAACAGAATTATGGAAATGCAAAGGTATTAAGGCTGACATATTACTGGTATTAGCCTTCAGGTGGCCATTGGCTGCTATTACTATGCCACACTAATAGCTTCCTTTGTAGTTCTTTCTAATTCTTTTAGTCACCATATGTCCAGAAAAGAGTGCTGTGAACTAGACTATAACTGTATCATTCTGTATTCATTTTTATATATTATGGACTGGTGGGTTGCAATATAATTAAAAACGGCCAGTAAAGTCCTTTGTGTTTTCAGAAATCTTTTCAGAAATGTTGCAATATTAATAATCATTTTCTCAACATTTATTTAGAGTGAAGTTAAAATCCATTATATAACCTCATAATCATAGTTTAGAAGATTTGTGATGCAAAGTATCATTCTACCTGTACAATCAGAATCCACAGACCAAAACGTCTATTTTTAAAACTGTTCTTTTTATTAATTAACTCAGAGCCATGTTTTTGAGATTTCCCCAGGTTGCAATAGCTCTCGTTTTCACAGCACGTATGGGTAGTAACAGAGGAGAAGAGAAATGACTCACAAAGGCTTGCAGCGGAGGTCCCTTGGACAACATTACATCTCTGTAAGAAGCATTTTTCAGAAGGCAGCCTATTTCTTCTCACCTGCCACAGTCATTGGCTGTGTGTTCCAAAAAGTGATCAATGTAGCCTACATATACCAGCAAGATGAATTTCATAGACTACACAGTCTCTTGATCGCTGTATAACATATCAGGAGACCACAGAGAAGAAACGAAGCTCATTTAGTATTTTAAATTAATGAAACCACAAATAAACTCAAATTAGCACATTTTGCGCTGTGCCAAGAACGTTGTCATTGTCTGACATTCTTTGAAATTGTTACAAATTAATTTATTTCCTCAATGTCTGTGAGACATTTTGAGAATTTTTGTAACTTAGTCTTATTGCAGATTCTGTAGTGCATATTTTCCTTGCTTTAGAGATTTACTATGAATAGATTTTTAGTGACAGATCTGGCTTCACTCGAATGCATGGATCAAACGTATTTATCTTATGCTGTGGGCTGATGGTGGTGATAATGAGAGATCTTGGGCTGACCGCTAAGCTGGGATGTAGAGCATTATTTATCCTATTGATCCAGTAGAAAAGATAACACCTCAAATCCCTGACTGCTTGATTAAATGAATGATTAAACTGAGGGCTCTGAGGACATGAAATAGCATGCTGTGTTTTTAAAAAGACAACAAGAGTGCAACACTTACTGTCTCAATGCCAGAGAGACGCTATTGTTGATAATGTTTAAATCTCACATAAAACAATGTGGGAGATCTATATGATTAAGATTTTGATGGAAAATTGAAAATAAGGGCTGCCTTGGTGCCTATGAATTTGAAGGTAAATTCATTTTATTCTCAAGCATCTGCAAGTAATTTGTCTTTATGAGTTTGTTTGGACACCTATTTACGTTTTCATGCTCTGCGTTTGCTTGAGTGGCTGGTTTCTCCTTTCTTTGCTGAACTGATTTGAAGTGGTAAATAAGTTTTTGTTTGGAACCATCTTGGATGTTTAGGGAATTCTTGTTTATAACGGAACCTGACAATTTATTCTAGACAGCTGCACCTCTGACAGGCTATCATTAGCTCCAAATTCTTGGGAGATGTTTTGTTCCCCAAAGACTGAGACAGATTGCAGAAAATCTAGAAATTACATGATATAATTAAGGTTTACCTTTCATTAAGAAAAGCATCTCAGTGAGAGAGATGATCTGTGTCAAGCTTTCTCAAGTCTCCTGTTGATGCCCATCATCAGTTGAGCCTTCCTTTGATATATGCCTTTAACTAATTACAGCATTCCTTGATTTATCTTCATACTTCATATCAAACGTGACACTTCGTTAAAAATCAAACATACAAGTTCTAGGCAGTAATTTATGGGTCTGGTAAATTGCTGATATCTTAAACCCATTGTAATCCCTCACATTGGACATACAATAATTTCAGTGATGGATAAAGCTGATCTGCAGCAATATTGACTAGATGATTAGTGTGTCTGTGATAGCTGCTTTATGCCACATTTTAAAACTTCTCAGCAGTTTTAATATTTGTCATTGTTGAGTCCTTAATGCATTTTGCAGATGTGCGGGTGCTAATGATGGGACTTAATGGAGTAATTATCATTCATTGATATCTAAGTCCAATTACATTCTATAAAGAATTTTTTCCCTCTTGATTCTTACAGTCGCTTAAGTAAGAAACTCACTTAAACCGTTGGGGCAGGTGGTAGACCCGGCAGTCTTTGAATAAAAAGAGGCTCAATAACAAAAGAGGCAGTGAGAGGGGAAAAACTGCCATTATTATCACGGATGACGGCTTTGTAGTTTTCCAACTATGTCAGAGTGAGAAGGTACATCCACGCATTATAAAGACAGGCAGGTGGGGGAGGATGAAGAAACAGACAGACAGGGAAAAAGAAAGAGAAAAAAGAAAGTTCTGTGTGACCTAATATCATACAGCTTCCCTTCTAGATTGACAGACTCTTATTTTCTTGGTTTTATGTTTTCAGGTTTTTTAAGACTTCTTGTTATTATTTTTGTGCCTCGTTTTTTTGCAACCCAACTGAATATTTAGTGTGTGTGTTATCATATCTCTTTCATATTGATATGTAGAAGAACTTTGTGAGCAAAGTATAAAAACAGAATTGTTGGTTTGTGAAGTGAACTGTACTGGTAAGAGTATAGAAAATAAAAAATAGAAATCAGCAAACATCACATTTACATTAAATATATTTAGTTTTACGCATCGGGCAGATGCTTTTATCCAAAGCCATTAACTGTTTATGATATTGTTTTTGCCCCATATCTGACCGTGGAAATCAAACCCATGTTCACTGCCAGTCTATACTAGCTGACCCACATACAGAAACTCTTAAACAAGTCTGCTTAAAAAAAAGTCTAGTTACTATGTTTGTAAGTGAAATTTTGGGATATGACAGTGCTGCTAAAGCAATGTTTGATATATCAAGAACCTGTTAGTGATGGTGAGGAAGATGAAGAAAAGAAAGCCATTAACTGGATACAGAGTCAGATAAGAGGACTGAGAACAGGCAAAGCCAGACCAGAGCAAGGTTTTCCCCTCTTACCTTTAAATTACATTTGAAAGAATCTCACACAAGGCTCCTGCTCTGTAGAGTATGCTTGAGTGAAAAAGAGACCATTAGCACTGGGACTAGGGGGATGAGAACGTGTAAGAGAGTCCAGATAGCTCTGTCTGAGGTTTGGGATGCTTAAAGCATCCTAGCATTGAGGTGAAGAATGGTGAGGAATACCCCCTTGAATCTTTTTGCTGAGGACCCCTAGCACGCTGCAGGGCATTTTTAAAATAGCCTTACGCAGATAGCAGGGCATCTATTAACCTCATTGGCTTTCGAAGAATGTCTTTGGTATTTAAGAAAGTGATTCGCAAATAAACAGAGTGCATTTAGAATAGGCTTCTTTGCTTGTGCTGAAACCAAACAAGTTTATTTCAGGTGTGTGATTTTATTACAGCAACATTTTCAGTGGCGCAGAAACATTTTAACGTGTTTTTAGGCACGCCCGGCGAGACAACCTCAGTAATTGAAAATGACATGTGCAATCATCTTGCACTCCCTGTCAATCCCTAGCAGTGATTTTTTTCACAGATGATATGAGGGGCCTGAAAAGACTGATCTGCTTATTTTGGATAAGCAAAATCATGCTGTCATGGAAATGAGAGAGAGAGAGAGAGAGAGAGAGAGAGAGAGAGAGCAAATTAAAGCAAGGGGATGAAAAAGATCCTGTTGTTACAAACTCATTAGGCTATGTGGCTATTCCAGAAACTTTATTTAAAAAAAACTAAACTGACCCCCTGAGCTATTTAAATGAAGCCCATGTCTTTGTTCAGACAATGGGAGATGGTGACGTGAGGTGTGTAACCGGGTGGCAGCAGGTTTATTTTTATGAAGGCAACACATTGTGTGACTCTTGAATGCCTTTTGTCACATGCCATTAGTCACTTTGAAAGACACCCAGGTAATGGAGTGCTCCCAATTTTTTTTCCCTCCTTTTTTCTCCTCGCTACCCAGCTCAGGAGAATTTATCTGTGATTGATGGTGGATCACTCCAAACTGCTTGACAGAACTTTCCATTTAGGCTAAGGAAATTGCTCTTTTTCTTCTGTAAGCTTCATGAACTAAAGGGTTGGACTGCGTTCATAATTCCGCTGAGTCCAACAATAAAATGACAATTGATATCGCTTTACATTAGAAGCCAATTACTTCTTTCTTTTGACCCTAATAAAATGTGTCTTACTGAGAAAAATACCAAATGCTTTTATTTGAATAAGGGCATATTTTAACAGCTTGGTTGGAAAACATGGCATAATTTGTTTGTGTCAAACTGACAAATGCTTAAACATTTAGTGGTGAATTGACTTCAGTCTTGGCTCATATTTAAAAGACATTGGGATGGTTACACAAACAAGAAAATAATAAAAATATTTTTTAGATATCAGCAGTCATTAAACTGATTTGACTATGCTTTTAAGAGCATAAAATGCATTACACAAATTAACAAGAAACAAATAAATACATTTTTTCATGTTACTGTAAATAGCTTTTTTTACTGGACATTTTATTTATATATTGTACATTTTATTGTGATAACGGGTTTAGACACACCAGCTACCACTGGTCATTTCTGTGGTAAGAAAGTTTATCCCCATCTGAACCATTTTGATCAGTGAAGCCGTTTCACTGACTCTGCAGAGAACCCAGCTGCTCTTATGCCATTGTTCTGGCTCACTGTTCTCCATTCACTTCAGAGAGGAACCCAAACATGCCTCTGTAGATGCATCACAGATCAGAGCCTGCGTTATATATGAGCTATATTTCACCAGTCAAAGGAATCGTTCTAGTACAACCCGTCTGGGATCCTCAGCATACTGCAAACTCATTTTTTTTACCTCTGAACTTCCCTTAGGCGTTCTGAGCAAACGGGAAAAGCAGAACCATGATCAGCACCACGAACATTTACAATTTGTACTGCCAAAAAAAGCTAGGAGAGGAGTAATTCTTGGAATATTCCCCCTGAGAACAATTCTGTGGTGTAAACCAAAAGTTCTACAGCAACTTTTATTCTATCCATCAGAACCTGTATTACAGCAGAACATTGACATAATATTTCAATTCATCCTGTTGAATTTTCAGGATAATGGTCTACAATTGTCCATTTACTTAAAACGTTTTATATGTAAGTGCTGACTATTGATGAAGCCACTTAAATAATTGTATAACTTCTACTAAGGTGCATTGATGACGCAAAATACAGTAAAAAGCTGGAATACTTTTAAAACTTCAAAGCTGAAAGAATGAATGCATTTGAGATAATTTAAGAATCAACTGTAATTCAACAAATAGTCTTTCTTTTTGTATGCTACTATATTAAAGGAAATGGGTGTTTTTGGTTAATCAGCAGTAAAACCCCTTTGAGGGGGAGACATCTACCGAACGGCTGACCTTTGCTTTGAAGCATAAAAAGTACTTACCAGGAATATCCAATGGGTAGCGACACTTGCCTGTAGCCACCTTGAGGCTTTTTGGAACATGCATCATTGGCAAAAGCTTGAAATTCCTCTGGAGACCAGCGAGAGCTGTGACATGGGAAACAAATAGACCAAAGAGACAATGTCCTTGAGGGCCTGTGGACTTTAAACTATTTTATTTCTCTTACAGTAGTTTCTTTGTCCTTTGCAGTTTGATCCCGAGCACAATGGTTTAGTGGTTGCACAGAATATTGCACTGTATACAGGTAAAGGTAATTTACTGTTACAATACAGCCACAGGCAAACTATAAGGGGAGATATTGTGATCAATCATGGTTTTGCATTTAATTAAGTTGCACCATATCTGGAAATAGGAGACAATAAGGGCAAACGGAAAAATATTCTAGGTACATTTAATTTGCCACCTAGAGTAAACAATAGCTCTGAGCAGTGTATAAACAACCATTATTTTAAATAGAAGGGCATAGAGGGACACTAATTAAAGGCTATTAATCATTTACCACCAAATGGATCAACCAGGGCATTGGTTGCTACTGGGTAGAAATGCTTAACCTCTCTTAAACAGAATTTTAAACGCTTACAGATACATCTCCTTGAATATCCCTTGCATTGCAAATCACGGGCTGAGTTAATCCAGAGTGTTGTTACCTTAAGCCTAGCTCATCTCGCTGCATCAAGGCCTCTTCTTACTGCTCGTTTTATGCAAGTGTTCAATCCCTTATTAGCATCATGCAGTGATAACCTCCATTGTCATGGTTCAAAAGCTATTCCTGCAATTCAGCTGTTTCCCATAATCACTCCCTACTAGAGCTAATGCAGAACAAGCACTGAGTCTGATAATTATCTCGTTCACCCTCCACATCTTTGGTGCCCTGAAAATATGGGTCTAATGTCCTCTTGAAAAGACCTGCATCACATTTATTAGAACACATTTGTCCTGCAATATTGCACATGGAGAAAATAAATGTGATAACGGTGAGCATACTTTTTCAAATGCATTATTCATGTGGTTTTTTAACTCATCTATTTTAGGTGGTGCGGTGGTCTTGTCAGAAACACAAGCGAAGCACATTGTCTGGGCTCAGTGACTGGAGATGTGCATCACAGATATACTCAGTGGGTCAGTGTACTCAGGAGGTGGATGCAGGGATATTTTCAGCTATTTTCACTGGGACTCATTCCGGCTTGTTGCACTTTATTGTCTGTGTGGGACTCTTTGTCGCTGTGATTTTCAGTGCATGTTTTTTTCTGAGTGGTTTACACCTCATAAGCGTAAAGGAGAAAAGGGTTTTAAATTTTACGTTAGAAAAGATTACATATCTGGGATTGTACCATCAGCAGAATTTATACCTTTTGATAGGGCTTTTATTGCTTATTAAAATGGAACTATGTTTAGGGAGAAACCAAGTCAAATTTTGGTAATAACTTTTGAATCTTTCACATTTGTTCTTTATCTTAAAATTTACAAGTAAAACAGGATTGATAACATCTATAAATGTAATACATTTAAATACAGTAGAACTAAAAAGATGACTAGATATTTAAAAACGCATAGAAACCGCTAGGGATGAGTCAAGATAGAGGGATTAGTATAATCGCACAGACTACAGTAATAGGTAATATGAGTATGGTTTCATAAATTGCTCTCATTGTAATATCAAACATAATTTGCCTCCTAAAACATTTTGAGATACCTGCTGCTGAGAATATAATGTTATCTACTGTACAGTTTGTTCTTTGAAATGTACACAGTATGTATGTTCTCTTTCTCTTTGTAGTTTTTACATAAATTTTAAATTTCATAAACAGCATTGCTTTTTTCATTGATTTTTGTGGCACAGCTGGATAGCTAAATAGATGAATAACAAACAGGCCAGCCAGTGACACCAAACATAAAAACACAAAATTCTGACTCAAAATGCAAACTCAAAAGACCACCGAAATGGTTACAGACAGCATGATGAATCATTTGACAGACAACATGATGCAAAAGTTTATTGTTGAAATGCTGATGCACTGATTACTTCCCCCTTTAACAGGGTAGATATAAATAGTTGTCAGTTCATCTGCTGAATATTTACCAAAAGATAAAACATAAACATATGGGCCATGCACACAACATCAAGACAGTGAAGATATTTGTAAAAGTTACTCTTTCATTTCTGAAATATTTTGAGTTTTTTTCAGCCATGACTACAGCTATGGCTGCCCTATTAAATGCAAACGTTCCACACATAATTTATTTCAAGTAAAAGAGGAAAGACGGGCGTTACAACAACCTTCAGCTACAACAAGGATTTATTGCCTTCGATGTAATTTGCATAATCATATGCATTGCATGTGGGTGTAAGTACACACTACCTGCACAGATGATCAGACCTTATCTAAAACCATCCCTTAAAGATAAGGAAATGAGGGAAAAAGTGGGTAATACGTTATGGCAGTGCTTGCTGCATGTACAAGTTAAATGATTTAGGACCTAAAATTCTTAAAATCTACTATAGTAAGTAGAGTTCACCAACTCATAGTAATTATAATTTGTTGGCAGCATTAAATCAGGGTTTAGACAGCTTGCTATCTGTTGATTGATCTTTGATGTAGTGCATTGCAACGCAACATGGCTTTTTATCACAGTGTTCATGTTACACATGCTATCTGTTGCTATTTTAAGTTATTAAAATAAAAATAACAATATTCCTGCAATATTCCTGAGTCCCCAGAAATCACAATTGAGGGGTGTTCATTCACAATTTTACAGTAATTACCTAATGCAATTTAAATAAGGATATAGTAATTTACAGTGTGACCTTTCTGTAGCCCTTATGTATGTCCTCGTCTTTTCTCTGCATTGGCTAACCTTAACTTACTATTGCAGCAGAACTTTGAAAGAGAGGCTGAATTGAGTGTCAGGGGCTAGAAGAAGTGCAGGGATGGAGGACATGGAGGCAGGGGTGCGCTGTTGGTTCGTTCCGGGTGAAAAGATTTGACAAAAGGCTTTCTGCCCTTTTATTTTGTAGAAATTCGGAAGATCCACCGCTGAGTCTGTTTTCCTTCGGACTGTTGTGACCTGCAGAGAGCTGTGTGGAATGAGAGGAAGAGGAGAAACAGTGTGTGTAAGGTCTGATTGGGGAGGGGGGGCAGGTAGAGGTGAGTTTGGAGCAGTGGGGGTGTGAGGGAACGAAAGCGATGGGGTATATGACCCTAAACAGCTGCTCCATTTGTGTTCACTGTTTGAAGTGGTTGCGTCCCACTGGTCATTGTTTGAAAATGGCTGACTTTATGTACCTTATGTACGAGAAATTGGCCTCGCTATCCTTATGAAAGCGGTGGCGTGTCACGTGTATTCGGCTACCTGATGGTTGCGGGTAAATGTTTTGTTCTGACTTTTGCCTTGTAAGTGCTAAAACTGGCTGAAAGTGACAAATGTTTGTGTTAAATGATAAGAAAGTCAGCAAGCTTGAGGCTGTGTATCTACCTATCTATCTTGTGCTGTGACAGTACACAGACTGCCGATGCACTGACATACATATTTATACAATCTTAGATATGCATTATGATGATAGCAAATCCCATTGTGATGCCCTGCCGTATCTACGCTCCCATTAAATAGCATATTGAAATTGTATTAAATTAAACACTTTGTTTACAAAAAAAGCAAGAGTTGATTACAGATATAACCTAATACAGTACAAGATAGATTTTGTGGTGTGTGAGACTTGGCTGGGCTTGCTGCTGTGTGGATGGATGTGGGTGGGAATCTGATGGTTTCATTTCCTGCTGGTTTTGATTTCAAGCTGCTTCAGTGTAATGGGCAGCCTGGCCCTGGTTCAGCCACACAGCATGTCTTTAAGAGAGGGGCTCTGGAGTCCTGAGTTCTTTCATGAAGTATGGCTGAACCTATGTTTGAAGCAGAGGCTCGTGGGTAAGATGTGCTTTAGCAATTTCAAACCAACATTAAATTAACAGCCTCTTTTGTTATGTACCAAATTAACGAACATTGGATGATATAAGCATCAATCTGCTGATGTAGATCTTTGTGGAACTGCAATGATCTTGCTTCATTAGAATATGTCTTGGAAAACAGATACAAACTGCAAACACACTCCATAATTAGGTCACAGGATGAAAAAATCAATTTTCCCATGTCCAGAACATGGCACTAATTACATTTGGACTGTAAGCAAGGTTTTATATTTATTTATTTATTTGGATCTGGCTATTTTCTTGTAATTCCTCCCCTTTTGGTTCTCTTCAGAGACACGCATTCTCTTCGGGTCCAAATTCCTTTCCAGCCCAAGGCCCCAGTGGCATTTTATACCTTTTTTCAGTCACCCTATCAAGGGTCAGGAATTCTTAGAGGCCTGTTCCCAAGACTCATCCGTTGGCCTTGCTCCCAGCCAGATGGCTCTCATCTGAGGGAACGAGAGCTCATCCTTCTTTACTTTAACCAGCACAGCTTCTGGCATTGTTCTTACAGTAGCAATATGGGAGTTCTTTAAACGCAGAGCTCATTTATCTAAAAAAAATATCAAAGATTAAGAATTATGTATTTAATAAGTGTTTACAATCATGCAGAATGTAAACGACTTCCCAAAGTGATGTATTTATGACATGCTTGCGCTAGTTTTGCTTATTCTTTGATACTGTACTGTATTATGTTTCTAATTTAATTAACATTTTGAAGTATTTCTTTGAGGTAGATCATACGAGTTGTTTATGTGCAAGAATATGAAATAGCACATCAGTTGTTTGGGTTTGTTTACATTTGGGTTGGTGTAAATGTAACATGTACTAAAACATGTATTTTAAAATCTCGATTGTAAAAAAAATTGATTAACATAGAGAGAAAAAGAGGAGATGGGAATTATTCATTGGGGCAAGTTTATACAGATCGCCCTGTTTAAAGCTCAGTAGGGAAGGGTGAAGTGGCTTAGAGAAGACATAAAAAACACATTGTCCCCAATCACCACCCCCCCTAGAAAAGAAGTGCACCATCTTGCTGATTGCACTGGCTTGTTGTTTATGCAGACCGTCCTCTTGGAGCTGTAGCCATTAGTGGAGGCGGCACTTTCCAGGCCAGCTCTCTGCTCCAGCAGATGCCTCAAGCACACAGTTGGAGCCTAAAAGAAGGTCTGTCTCCTGCTAAAAAAAAACACTGGCATGCCATCAGTGGCTATAGGGGTATTTGCTGTCCAGGGTCAGAAATTGGCCTCTCTCACTGAACGCTTTATTGGAAGTGTCTATAGTAATGCCCTGGGTAGATAAAAGACACAACAAATAAGTGGTACTTTCAAAGATTGCTTTGCATCATAGTGAATACTGATACTGTTATTAGCATACGCTTAAAAGCAGAGGGAGAAAGAAACACTTTACACAGACGACACGTGTGAACCCTCATCATCATCGTAACCTTCATATTTAAATGAAAGCTGTATTTGAACTTATTAGTTAAATTATAGAAGATATTTACTCACCCCTATGTTGTTGCCAAGCCTTATGCTGTATATATATATGAAAGTGACATGTTTCTCAGTTACGGTTGCCCATAACTGAAATGTGACCTCTGCATTTAACCCATCCATGTGAGGAGTGGACACACACGCAAGTCGTGAACACACACACACCCGGAGCAGTGGGCAGCTATCCCTGCAGCGCCCGGGGAGCAATCAGGGGTTGGGTGCCTTGCTCAAGGGCACTTCAGTTGCTATTTGCCGGTGCTGGAATCGAACCAGCAACCTACTGATTACAAGCCCGACTCCTTAACCAGTAGACCACAACAAAGATTTGCAAGGATTACAGAGAAATACAAAGAATTATAACAGAACAAAAAATAAAACTATCACCATTGGAGTGGTCAGTGACACGTGCTCCTGTAATTATGTAACATAAGTCTTTTTACAAAATCTTCAGCAAATAAAAGCATTTGCATAGAACAATGGTGAATAAAGAATTGTAAGAATTGTATTTGGGAGAGCTATTCATTTTCTGTTAAATGAAACTGAATTAAATTTAAATACATCTTAAATGTATTTAATGTATTTAACATTAACAAAAATGTTAAATACATACTGTATGTTACTAAGATACTAAAAATCATTTTTGTTGGTCTTGCTCTTTAGCACATAGGCTTTTTTTTAAGACAAACAACATAGTTTTTTTTAAACATAGAATACAGTTTTGTTTTAACATTGAAACATGCTAAAGTGGCATATACGGTACAGCCTTTTTGTGGAAGCTTTCGAAATATACAATTAAATTCAGTCTGTCTTTTCTTACTCTGAAAACCCCCGTGAGCTGCAGTCACTGAGCCGGACTGAGGGCGTTCCTCAAATCCTTGAGTAATGTGTGTTACAGAACTTGCATAATACCACCATATCATTTGCTGCTATCGGTCTACAGGTGCCAAGCTGAAACTTCAATGTTTGCACGCACAGCATGTGCACGGTTGTAAATTAAAATCGAGAGGAAAGTGAAACACTTTCTCCTGGACTTTTTCTTCAGCCCATGGCTTGAGAAGGAAAGCCAAGCACAAACATGCCTGCCATGTAGCTGTATTGAACGTCCTACCTACATATTCACTAGCACAGTAAGACTAACTATGCCAGACCATCTGCCTGGGATTTGTTGGCTCACTTTGTGAAATAATTAATCAGCCTATCAAATGCATCTGAGATGCGTCTTTTTCCACACTTAACTATTTCCATACTAAACATATTTGTCTAAGTTCTATAAATCATGAGCACTTTTCATGTAGACTTTTTAATTTAGTCCTTTGTAGCTGTTACAGAAGAATTAGCACTGCATAACCTCTAATGGGTCAACCAGCAGTTATCCAGACAGAAAATACAGTAAATACACAATTCAGGCCACTGTTTACTGTTTAGCCACAGATAAGACTGAAGAATTTCCTGTGCATAGATTGTTGGTGGAAATCAATGTAGAGGTGGCGTTCATTTTCACACTAGAATTTCCGCCCCCCTAGAGTTTTAGTTTCATTTGTTCCATGTTCCACTGTTTTTTCTTTAGAACAGAACTACAGTGAAAGAATGTCTTTTATATTCACCTGTGAATGGGCAATTAAGAGGGTTGAAATGCAGCCTCTAATGAATTACAGATATCTACAGTGTGCATATAAAAGAAGGTGAGATAATGAATATTTCAGTTAATTTTGCTCTCTTCTCCCTCACCTAGTTTTTTTGCTCATATTGTTTCCAGCATTATGAATGTTATTTTATTAAGAAGTTATTTTAGTTATAACTTCAAAGCTTTGTCTGCTTTACACTGGGGTGTTGAACAAAAAATCTTTTGAGGGTAAAAAAAATCTGTGGGTTACATATATCACAGCTTTTAGATAAAGTCTTTCTTTAAAATGCATGATTGATGCTCATAACTTTGATATTGAAATTGTTAAATTGTTTTTAATAATCTTACTGTTAGGAACAAACAAATAGCAAAATACATGTGTTGAGTCATAATATTACAAATCAATACATGCAATTTATACCATTATAAAATTACAGACATTTTTAGTAGCTGCATAACACCTTTATCCTTCAGTTACACCTTGCATTTGTTCCGGGGACAGCACCTTGTTCCTGAGTTTATGAAGCTGTAGAAGAGTGATGGAGACCTATTGTGGGAAACACATACATATACTCAGGCAGGGAAGAAGACCAAAAGAGTGAGAAAAAAACAATTACCATCTCCACTGGAGGTGGGTGGAATATTGGATGGTTCTGACATACCACAGGAGAGAAAGGACGGTCTGAACATTAATGACCACACTTAGATCCTCAGAGACCATCAGCTGATCTTTGAGCTGCTAAAGACTTGATCAGTCATTATAAAGTGTCCCGTTCT
Source organism: Yasuhikotakia modesta (assembly GCA_036877545.1). NCBI lineage: Eukaryota > Metazoa > Chordata > Actinopteri > Cypriniformes > Botiidae > Yasuhikotakia > Yasuhikotakia modesta. The sequence goes on along the minus strand of JBAJNP010000733.1, from coordinate 58,318 downwards.
GTCTTGCGTTTCCTTTTATGCGCCCTTGAGCGTTGAAGTTTTGCCCTTCTCCTTTCATTCCTGCTAGCCTCAGGGAAACAGTACTTTTAGATTGGTGAGAAGTGAATGGTGTGTCTGTGAAGAGGTTTACCATCAGCTCTGTGATTACCCAGCATCACATCATGACAGACAACCGTGACCAAGTCTGTAATTAAATATTCAATCACTGTAGAGCAGGTGCGGGTTTGTAGCAACAACACAAAATGTCCTTCTTTTCCATATTGCTGTAAACTCGATTTACTTTTTAGCATTAATAGTGACCACTGATCTGAGGAGCTACACAATATCTGCAAATTTATTTGATGGATCAGTATGCTAAGCGGTACGTGCCGCACAGTGTTTACGGGTAAATAAAACACAGTATGTCTTTATGAAAACTCAGAAAATAATCCAAAGGAGCCCTGGTGTGTAAAATTGGATTGTGGAAAGGAACATATGTCAATATGCATGTATGGATGAGCTCGAAATCCCACAATCTCTGCACGGCGCTGTCTCAACATGCATGCGATAAAGCCAGTGTGGAAGATGAATGTTCAAAATGTCAGATATCCAAGTTCGTGGTGACAACTTTTTTTGTTTCTTTCCCTCGAGGCTCCACCATCAGTTTTTATGGCCCTGATATCTTTTGGCGAATACAGCACAAACTCCAAGAGTGACAAATGCGTCACCTTAGATAATCACATACACACCCTCGCCCTCCCTCTCCCCCTGGCAGAGCTCTGCGGCCGCTGCCACAGCTCCAAATCTCCTACACCTTTCTTCATCTACCCTAGGTGAACAAAACATGTCCTATGAGCCTCACAATAACAGTTTTTGATATGTGTTGTGTCTGTACTACAACAGCAGACATTCACAAATATCCCCAGAATAACTGAGAACCCAATGTGCTTGTACCTTTTGAATGTTTCGCTATTGCTGATAATTTATCTACACAGGTAATCCTCAAAACTATATAGCCGGTGAACATATGCATTTGACAGACACTTTTATTCAAAGTGATGTACTGTGTATTTGAGTATGCATTCTATCAGCCATATATTCCCTAGAACTCAAACCAATGACCTTTGGCAGTGCTAGTACTGTTATAACCTTTATTTGCTTCTGTTTGCTACCACCAACTGAAGTTTTCCTATGAAGTGCTCTCTGCTCTCCATACATAGAATCTTTATCCACAGATCAGCACAGCATTGTGTAATGCTCAGAAAGTAATATATTAGTCACTAGGTCTAATTTTGAGGAAATTGATTATAAAACTCTGAAAAAAACACCTACATTTTGTCTTGACATGATGCCCACATCATTGTGGGCAGCACATCAATGTGTTAAAAATAACTATGGACCTATCTTGTATCATTTCTTTGTAGACAGAATTATTGAGAAAGTTGTCTTCAATAAGTGGCACAGTTTCTTTAATTCAGCTCTTTTTGATGAGTTTAGTTTCCACCCACAGCACTGAGATGACCCTTATAAAGATACTTAATGATGTTCACCTAAATACTGACCCAGGCAAAATATCTGTGTTGATACTGAAGCAGATCTTAAGGCTGCCTTTGACATTATTGACCACAATATAGTCTGAGACAGATTGAAAAATTGAGCAGTACTCCTAGTCATCTGAGCGCAGCTGGTTCTGATGGTAATTAGAAGGCAAGGGTTACCATGTGAACGTCAGTGAATTTGAGTGGAGCTCCATGACATGTAGGCTTCCCCAGAGCTCAATCTTCTGTTCAGGCTATACGCTGTGTTTTCACATAGCCAGATAATTGACAAAAACATTCCTAATGGTTAGGAAGATGACAACTAGGTCTTGTTAGGTATATCATAAACTGACTGCATGCTAGCCTATTGATAGCAACCTTTCCTCCAACCCATATGACTGTATTGTTTGTTTGTCACACTTGTTTGTCGATCTAAAAAATAACCCATAGGAACAATTATATTAGTATTTTGAGCTTTTTAAGTGAATAATGTATAATGTGAGATGAGATGAGAGCCCCAAATGCAGGCATGTCAATAACTTTGAATATCATTGGTTCTTGTGTGTTTCGTGTGTGTTTGGCAACTAGCAGGGTGGACTACAGTATTAAACCTCACGTACAGCAGTAGAGATCATACAGAATGATGCTACTGGAATCTTGAACAGGGCCAAAAGGCCTCTAGCTTTTCATTGGCTTCTGGTCACACACAGAATTACTTTTAAAATGCCATGACTTATCTAATTGATTATTAGGCTTGAGGTCACTAGAAATACCTAGTTTAAATGACCATAGTCTATGAAATGTGCTGTGTTAATAAATGTTTTTGTCTACACTCACTAGCACACATGCCCACACAAACACACATTGTGCCTGATGCAGACATATTTCAGATATAACAAGGCCAGTGTTCTCATGATCCTACACATTTTTAAGAACAGTAATTGGATGAGCTAGGAGAGTTTAAAGAGCAAACAAACTGAACTTATGAACCATGGCTGGCTCTTAGCTCTTCTATTGACCTTTTCCAGCTGTGTCATCCACCCTTGTGCTAATTGGGCTCACAATGTTAACATGACCTCAGCGAATAGAATTGAAAGGAATTTTAAAGAATAGTTTATATTAATTGTTTTATTTTTTATTATATCTTATTTGATTTCAGAACCATTGGACAGTGTTAAGACAGAAAAATAAGAAATATATTTTTTTCCTGAAGTTAATGCCAGTTGAATATAGTTTTGCATTATAATGTCATCACTGCTCAAATAACCAGCAAGTTTTTGTTCCAGAAATAACAGAGAGATATTCAAGCGAGGTGTTGCCATTGACCTTTGTAAGCTTGTCTTTATGTGATTGGCTGCTGAAAACAGTCTCTCAACAGCACGTTGTCATTAGAAGTGTAAGAATTATTCTCAATAGGGAGTTAAGATGAGAAAAAATATCCCAGTGTAAAATGTGTCTGAATTATTGCGTGCTTGTTCATGCTCTCACTGTCACGGGCTGTGCTGATTACACTTCAGGGCATTAGTCAGATAGTCAGGAGTTGATTGACAGCAACGACGTGTGATAGATCACACTGTTCATTTCATCAGTTTCAAATAGTTAGTTTGTAAACAGACATTCAGAATTAAGAGATTTTTCTGTTTTGTAAATGTAGAATTAATTTTGAATATTTCTGTTGGGCTGTTGCACTTGATCTATTTTTTAACATGAAAGCCTATAAAGCCTCTTCCAAAAAAGCTAAATTAGATCAAAAACTTTACATCAACGTGTCCATTCTGTAACGCTTTTACCCAGCTGGCAATGTCTTTTTAAAATGGCTCCCTTGTTCTTTGGCTGAGAGAAAGGGTTTAATTGGTGGTGAGACACAAATAGCTGAAGAGTTGGAGTAAGAAAATATAATGGGAATAAAAATCTCCTTGCAATAAATCATTATTAGAATGACACTGTGATTTGCCCCATGCAATTCCATTTGAGCACAGTGCCTTTCTGCTTTAATACGTGTGATCGGTCCTCTTCATACAGCTTCTATAAAGCCCAAGGTATATAAGAAGGGTGTGTAGCGGCATCAGTCTTTAGCACACACTGTTCTCTCATCAAGAAAAATGTCTGCACCTCTAATTACCATCAGTCTATTTACTGAAGGGTTTTCCCCTAGTGTGTCAGTATTTCTGCACTCTCTTTTTCAAAGGAAGACAGACATAGGTGATAAAACCAATGCAAATTATGCAGACTTTTTTATTGAAGTAGAACACTGTGAACTGTAGAAAAGTAATGAGTCATCAATCTTCTGATGGTGCTTAAAATATAAATGAGGCAACTAAGGATGGTGAATAACATGTTGGGGTGTAGGTGAGTGTCAGCTATTATGAATGGTCCGCGCTGGATGTGAGGATGTGCTGTTTGAGCTGAACTTGAGTCGGGTTCAGAGCTGTAATGAGCTCCAAAACTGCATTTCGAAGCTTTTATCTATTTTATTAAATGGAAAAACAATTAAGCAGTTCAGTTCTGATTCGCCACACGGATCAATGGAGTTAAGTAATATTTATGCATTAAAGGCATACACACTGAACCAGCATATGAAATGTCAAAAACTATTAACAGTACGTTTTGAAGAGCAGCAGTGTAGCTACAGCAGCAAATAGATGGATGTTATATTCAATTGAGCAAAAACTGTCTAGACTACAATAAAATATGCATTTGGTCTGGAATGAGGATGACCTTCTCCCTTTCTTGTTCTTTATCAGCCATCGTCAGTCATGCCCTCAAAATGTCACACTGTACAGAGGAATTCCTGTCACAGTTGTTAGAAAATGTCAGGACAACTTTATTTACTTCTTTCTTGTGATTGGGGATATAACCCCAATGTAAGTGATGGTACTTACAATAACAATAATAAAATAAAAAAAAATCTCCTTGGAACATGTGATGAGCAGATATGTGCACGTCTTGTTTCAAGAAACAGAAAATTCAGCGCTCAGCTAGATGAGAGTCAGGATTATGAATAATTTTAATATATCTGAGAGTTTAGAGGTTTAGAGTTTCATAAATGTACTGTAGCACTAAGCAGACAATAAAGCAGAAACCTGTTAACAACTGACAGACAGTAGTAAATTCATAAGAATAGTTTGTTTGCGGTGCAATATTTTTTTCTGCATAGTTTGCAGGTAGATATATGTTTCTTCTATCTCCGTGAATCTTATTTGTAATTGATGATGCAATGAATGAGCTACTGTCAGAGATCATTCTGTCATCACATGCCCCCGTCCCATCAGTCAGTGGGCTAATCATTGCCTAATCTGCCTTCACAGTGCCAGGGCAGAAGGTCAAATACATTAGTGTGCTTCCAAAGAATGCACATGTTCTCGCTTATAACACTTGACCCCTGTTCACGTCTGTCATACTGCATAATCATGCTCCATTCATCCCTACCAAATCTGATCAGTTAGGTCACATATAACAGCATATCAAGCCAATTCTCTTTTTTCATTTCTTTGGCTTCTCAAAACTGCATGTTTCAGCGTGAAGCGGATGGTTCACATCACGTTAGATTGTAGGATTTGGGGAGTCTCATGGCATTCCTAAAGGTTGTGGAAGTCCCAGTGAACACACCTCTTTATTGGTTTTTGAGTCAGCGTTGTACAGGAGTTATTGGCTGACCAATATAAATGCAGTGGAGAGCTGTTTGGATTTCTCTTCCAGCCATTTGTGGTCTCCTCTCCCATTATTAAGGACACCAAGTTATTGGATTCATCTCCCTGCAAGATAACATTTGGCTAAAGGGCAACCCAATAACAAACATGACTGGTCCACTGGCTTACCTGGGTTGTCAGTAGAATTGACCTCCTTTCCTTAACACCATGTCACATAGCTTTTCTGGTGGAGAATTCAACACTTTAATGTGTTTTTAAAGTGTAGACTAAAAGATGCATAGTGGTATGTAACAACCCAGGTCAACATAAAGTGGAAATGCACATCAAGAAATACTTGAATTACTTATTATTCCTGAATCTTTGCTTTTTAAGGTTAGGTCCAGAACAAGTACCTAGGTATTCACAGAGCTGCCTGGCAACTCCGCAAGTTTCAAACAGGTTCAGTGACCTCAAACCTAACCAGCTGTCTGTTTCCCAGAACTGAGACCACCAACACAGCATATATATTTAAGCCTTTTTAAGCTCTGTACTTTAAAACACTGCTGCAGAAATAAAAAGAGAAAGCAGCATTAATGCATTATGTTGAGTTTGTTTTTAGTTGTTTAACCTGGCATGGATTCAACTTACAACATGAAGGGGTTATTTGTCTTGGCAAGCCACTGCCCCAGGCTACAAACAGCAGGGCAATTAATAAGAACAAGTGACACTTTTTCTAAATGATTCAACAATCTTCAAAAATGGCCAGTCCCCAATAGCTAGTGTCAGTGTCAAGAGTGACTTATGGCATTATGTCACTGTGCCCTCGAAGGGCTGTGTAACGGCTTTGCATAAATTAGACTTCTAAAAATAGACTCCAAGAACTTCCTGTAAAAACAAGAATTGTTCCGCTTCCAACAAATGCTCAGTTTAAAGCACTTATCATGTTTTTCCCTAATGGGAAAGGACACAGAATGCACTGATGCACATGGAGAGTAGAATCACTTTGAAACTGAAGGACATGGTGAATGATATGAAAATGAATATACTGTAGACCACATCCTTTACCTCTGCTAATGTTCTCAGTTAAAAAGAGGTGCCCTGTGGAACTTTATACATCTATAAAATTACACACAGTAGCCAAGCAAGTCATAGGAGTTCGTCCTCTTGTAGACACTATAAATCATAATGAGTTATAGATTTTATGCTTTGCTTTTAAAAAAGCAGTGTTACAAAAGGCAGCTTAAGTTAATGCATAATTATGCATCAATTATGTTCAATGTTATTAGCATAAATTGGCAATTAAATTATACAGATGAACAAAGGCAAACAGAAAAGATTGACTGGGCCATTTCTTATTAATGACTTTATTTCTTCATGCATTTTTATGGCTGCTGATATAATAAATTTAAAGTGGGTCTGGTTATTCAGTTTAATATTCAGCATTAAAAGAAAAAGCCTGTTCACATTTAAAAGATTTAGATTGACTCCACATTCGCCTGAACACTGCGCTGAGCAAAGTTTTTAATTACAATTCATCTCTGATTGACACAAACACAGCTTCTCGAAACTAAAAGAAGCAGCACCAGCAACACATTTACGCTAATCAATTGACCAACTGTGCAGGGAAAGTCCAGTTCCTGTTTCACCTCTGCCAAATACAGAGGGGGCTTCTGTTTGTGCAGACACTCTGTGGATAACATCCTCTGCTTCATCACTAAGTGTTCGAAAAATGCCAGGCCTAATGACTTAATTATAGGAAACAGTTATCTGTGGATAGTTAGAACCCTGACTGATTTAATTAAAACAACATTTATTAATTAACTCACCTCCACCTTACCTGGCATTTAGACTATGATCACTCGCCTGGGGGGGTGGATGTTTTTACATAAAATGAAGTTGTATAACAACTTGCTATCTGTGACAGGATCAGTTTCAAAAGGATAAGGGGAGAAAAACTAATTGGAAAAAAAATCACTAGGGCAATTCAATACAAAATAAAATGCATTTTTTTGGGGAAAAAACATTTAGATATGAAGTCATATTTTTATATTAAAATGACATATTAAATGTCTGTTAATAATCATCTTTAACTGGGTTTACCAACTCTAGTAGTGTTAATTGTTATTGACATTTGATGAGACATTGAATGCTACAGTGAAACCCACAGAAAAAATGTCCACCGCAAAGTCTTAAACTGCATGTGCAGGGCAGGGCCTGTGTATTGATGATCCGTCCTCATCAGTCCTTTGCTTGGAAACAGATTTTGTTCTTGTTTGTGAGAGCTCAGTATGCAGCTCACTCTTTTGAATGTAATCTTGTCCATGAAAATATGGCACACTTGTGATCATATGTTGTGCAGCACTTATCACAATGACTCACCTGATTTAATGGCTGCAGTCTGGTCTTTGTAAAGCCACTGTAAATAGTCAAATAAAAGTTTCTACTTTGTGTAGTATTTTAAAACAATGGCCATGTTTTGTGTAAACCATGCTGAGAACCATTTACTTTACTAGATTAGATGTTAACATCAAAAAGATACTTTTGTTTTCTCTTTATCTCTCTATCTCTCTTGCACTCTCTCTGCTGTTCTCTCTCTTGCACTCTCTTTCTCAGTCTCTCTGCTGTAATCATTGATTTGGGGTTTTACACCTCACTGGTGACTGTCTTTTGATTGACATGCTCACAGGAGTTGTTAGCGTGGAGACCTTTGGCTACACTTGTGGCTGCTTGGTTGAAAAGTTTAAGCTCAACTTACTATTTTTTCTAGAATGAGACTGTAGAACACGGGTCTTTTGTTTATGTGGCTTGGCATGTGCAAGTGCAGTCACACACTTTTTCTGTCTGTCTCACACACACCTACTTAATGTGAAATTCATCTGAACCATTCTTAAACCTGTCGGAAAGATAAAAGAGCTGAATTATGCTGCCTCTCTGCTTAAAACAACCCTATGACTCTGAATAAGAAATGTGAATTGCTGAAAACACAGTGTATCTCCAAAATGGCACATGCAGAGAGTTAAATTATTTAGTGCAGCTGGTGCTGCTTACAATCCTGGTAGAACCTTCAATATTATTGTGAGTTTATGCAGCGTAAGTTGAACAGCTAGAGAACTGGTGATTGGTCAGTTTTATTGCCTCTGCATATGATCTAAGGTGCACATCCTCTTTCTTGTGTCCTTGTTTGACCATCTCCAGAAGAGTGGTAATGTAATGTAGTGCTGTTCTACCTGTTTGTTTACAGCACTGTATGGTACTTCTGCTCCTATTGCATTTCTGAATACCGGCTGTCTGGGGATCTCAGTCAGCTGCCTATCGGAGACAAAAGCTTTGCCACTAGGTGTAGCTCAAGGACTCAGGTACCAACTGTTTCAGAGATTGTGCAAGAATATAGTGTGAAGACAATGAAACAGCCTGTTGTATGTATTTCATGGCCATGACAATGTTCAGAAAGGCAGACAAAGCTGTGTGAACATCATTTCAGATGATCGTCCAACACCACTGTGGAGAAACAATTGTTTACCTTAGTCAGTTTGCTTTGTTTGTCAGTTGTAATTTGTTTCAAAAAAGCACTTCAGTAAATGCTTCATAGTACATTTTACTAGCTGTTTTCTGTATGTTTACTGGTTGTTAATTTCCATTTTTTGTTAAGACCAGAATTTTCGTCTCTTTTGTGCTTTTAGAATCATTTTAGTTTAAATGCAATAGTCCTGGAGTTGATGTGCTGCCATATTTGTTGACCCAGGTTGACATTATTCATTGCCCTCTGGTGTTCTGTGCAGGATGTATTATCTCAATGTCACCATTCCAGTGATGGAAAAGGGTGTGTGAGTGTGTGCCCATGTTTGCATTTGTGTGTATTTGCACCCATTATGGAAATATCTACAGCCAACCCCTCGATCATTTGGCTTTCTCTTTTTCTTGACAGTTATGAGTAGAGGGGGGGACACTCAGCGCTTGACCTGGTTTCTCATAGATCAGTGACCGTTTGTCTGGCTCCTGAATTTTCGCGATGCACGTAACTTAAAGTGACATTTGCCTGAAGCTGCCTCAAAGCGCTAAGCCCTGTTCGTTCTCCAAAACCATATATGACAAGCAGGGCAGAGCTTGCTGGGAAGCGTCTGGTATTTCACCGTCAGAGAAAGAAAATTGGTAGTTTTCTGTTGCTGCAGTTTTTTGAGAGCATAACACTCACGGTGTGGACAAGAGCAAGGCCTCATGGGATTTAGGGAAGAGAAGATTGTGTTCTGTCCGTGTGTGTGACTGCACCACCAGCTCAAAGGTAAAATAACCCATGGCTGGATAGTTGGTGAGAGGTGTGAAGTCTACACTGCCTCCGGTTCCTGCATCACCGTTGCCCTTTTCCCACACAATGAACGAGTGGAGACGACCAACAAATCGTGACAGGACTATCAGGTCTAAACACTGGCTGTGCCCTGGACCTGCCCTGTCATTGCTGCTGTGCAGTCAAGGACGAAAAGGGCAAAAAATGAAACAAAAAATGTAAATGTGATTTTTGAAGCATTGTGTTTTTGTATTGTAACTAACATACAGGAACAGAATGAAAAGGAACAGAGTGTTTGACCTCAGTAAGAGAGATATATATGTAAGTCAAGCAATCAGAGTGTTAAAGAACAGTGCATACTTATGCTTTAATCTTTAATAAACGGGCTGAATTGAGCTGGCTTTGAAATAGTTTTCATTAAGGAGGAAGTAGGGCTCATTGACAGTGTTGGATTGGCTTAATATATCCACTTTGGTGAAATGGACAAGCCAGGTGATAAGAGATTTCTGAATACCCTGCTGTCACATTCTGTGGAAAGACTTTTGATGTTTCCATGCACACCTATTATACATTTTGACAGCAGATTCTATGAATTTTAAAGCATATTCATGTAGAAAAGATTCATCTTGCATCATCCTAGTCTCTCTTCATCACTTCAGCATGTCTAATAAATGATCTTCCCATCAATTTAAATCATATCACGGTAACTAAAGTCATCAAATGCATATTTCGTCAGCAGGGCTTCACAGTTTTTTCCCTAAATTAAATACAACCATGAAAGTATCTCGGGTTCAAACAAAAGTGAGAGTGGCGATAATTAGAATATTAAATGCAAATGCTTCATCCTTAAGAGCCACATAGGCAAGTAATGAGAATTTGCTCATTTCATGGGTTTTACATAGTTCTGGGAGACTCGAGAAGAGATGCATTCAGTCATTAGCTTTTAAATTATAGGCAGCACTCTCAGTCCAATAAACTTTTATGAAAGGAGGTCTTGAATCTCTGTGCTGCCTGTTTGATTTCAGTAAGCATTTGGTGACATGAACTGTAAAATGTGTTTTCATCATAAATTAAACATTATATTGAATTATTTTTCTGATCTAACTAATGACTCAGTCTCTATTATAATCCTAAAGCCTAAGTGACATGATAAGATCATATGGATATACAGTATGTGTGTTTGTTTGTTTGGGAGGTGTATAAGTGAACTGGTACTATACACAGCAGAGTCCCATAAGATATTTTTAAGTAGTAATGTGGGTAAATTACCTGATATTTGATTCTCAAAGCTGCCAAGTTTCCCCCCTAACAATCAACAGCTGGAAAGATTTTCAGCTACATTAATCGTGCAGTAACACGCTGATTTGTTCACATCCACAGGGTATTTTCTCACTGAAACATCTCTGCATCACAAAGTCTGACAGATAGAACTGTCAAAAGACTGGGATTTATGCTCAGTGCTCCATAGCATTAAGGAACTTCACTCCAATCCACAGTTATGGTAGAAATGATATTTTATAGAGGCAAAAATGTTGTGTGTATACATTGTATGTTGGGAGACAATTTGGGAATAAATATCAGTGTCAGGCTTTTTTTGGAAATGCAAATTAGATCTGGGAATTCCATTTCACACCCAAATTAACTAATGCACCAAACTGATATTAAATTTAATGAAACATCATTTGCCTCAGAGAAATTTATTTCAAAGAAGTTATCCAGAGGCTTCCAGAGAGTTATATTTTAAAGAGATTTGTTATCAAAGGTTAAAGATTAATATAGCAATCAGACATGTTCATACCACTCACACAAATGCCAAAAGTTGTCATTTAGGTAAAGTCATTTAACTTTAACTAATTTAACTAAAGATTTGTTTATCTATTTCGATCTATTTTAATCCTAGAACTTTTTAGCAAGACCTAGCAAGATCATAATTAATTATGTGATGTTTGTTGTTATGTGATAAGTTTGTTGTTAACTTTAGATGAATACAAATGAGTCAAAGGCCTTGTAGACCCCAAAAATAATAGGTGACAACTCACCACCTTTTCTGTCTGTCTCTGTGATGGCTTTTAAAAAATTGCACATCTATTAAGTGGATTGAGTGCTGGAGTAACAGATCAATCAAGCAGCAGATAATAAGACTAGATGAGGAGAGATTACTTTGGGCACAGCTGAGAGAAGAAATAGAGGCAAGAGCTATGATCACTAGGGTTGTCTTACATAATCGTAAAACAGATGAAGGTCTGAGAACATGGCGAGTTGTTCTTTAACTTCTCTGTTGTGCATGTTCTAAGATTGTATGTAGTCAAAACAATATGTGCTTACCTTCACTAGGCTGGTCATAACACACATAAATGAGATGGAAGAAATATTTAGTCTAAACATTTTCATGCCATACATTAGCTATCAAACAGTGTTTTGCTTGCACAAAAAACTAACATATGGTTCCTCAATAAACGTGGCAAAACATTTCCTCACCTTTTTATGACGTGAAATAAAAAACGTTTTTTTTTGTTTATTGCATGTCATAGTTTTATTAAACAGTGTGTTATTGAAGGCCATCTTGCACCTGCTAAATAATCGTACCGGCTAAATAATTCTGACATGCATTTACTGTCATGCACGTGCTTATTTGGCTTCATCTCAGTGCTTTAGCTTTTGTGTGTTTTGATTGGCCAGAGGCTTTGGAAACTCAACGACTGGTCACTCTGAATCTCCCTGATCTAAAATGTCCATTATCTTTTATGAACAAGTCATTTCAGAAAGAAGACATCAGCAAATGTCAGCAGTAAATGGTGTAAGAGATAAAGGCCTGGGTGTCTCTAATCTGTTGCAGTAACAGAATAGGAAAATCGTAGGCAAGAGCAAATTGGAATGGCAGACACCCAAATCAAACTGAGGTTACCCAATAAAATCAAAGGCCTGTCTGTTACAACTCACTTGAGACCTTATGTTGAACTTGACATTTTAGATCACTGTCCTTTTCGGCTTCTTTGATCCTCGTCTTTTTTCCAAGTTGCTTTACGGCACAGGAACTAATTCTATAATTTTTTGAAATTTTAGGAAGAAATTACTTATTCATTGATACATGTTTAGTAGTGAGTTTGTTTCTGATATACATTGATATGCATGACAATGAATGGGTTTGCTTTGTAAAAGAATTCCTAGCATATCTGCTCTGTAAACAATTCACTTTTTAAAGTTATATATCTCTTCATCACTGTCTTGTGGAATGTGCCAAGGCATAAGAAGCAGGAATAACTGAAAAGGAAATGAGTGCAGCTGCCTGCAGCCCTCCGATCTTCAGAGGCCTATTTGGAGTTTTCAGGGGTTGTAGCATTAATCCTGGTAATTTCAGGGCCAGTGTTCCTTGGCTGTCAGGTACATCAGGCCACATCAGAGACGCTCTAAAATAGTGACGAGTCTGTGGGCCGTTCGGCGATAATTAGAATGCCATGTGTTCATCCCTACAAGCTAAAACAGCACTTGTTAAATGAAGAGCTGTCACACTTTAATTGTCTCCACTGAGACACAATGAGGAGGAAGGGGGAGAAGCATAATCCTGCAAACACAGGCCAAATCATGAGGAAGCAGGGGCTGAGAAATTACTACATCCTTAGAGATGCATCAGCATATCATTTCCTAGTTGTAGACATTATGGCTGGTGGCACTTTGGATTAAATGGAGTGCTGACAGTTTGTAAGTCATTCTGCTCATGTCACTCTGGGACACTGTTGGGGAAAAAAATCAATTTCTATTTACCCAAGTTTCATTTAGTTACGTCAATTTTAGGCTGCTTTGCTTTAATAAGGACATTAGGTCAGTGTGGTTATCATGATGTGCTGTTGTAATGTGATGCACGCTGCCCTGATTGGTGACCTTGGATGAAGTAGCAGTATGTTTTTAAGAAGAGGTCAAATAATATATCAAATTTTTGCTGTGTTCTTCTCTTCTTTATAATTGAGCTGTCAAAATCATGCTGATTAGCAAATGGCTGTTTTGCTTACTCTTGGGGGCATAAGATCGAGTCCATTCTCATCAGCTTTTGCAGCATTTTGAAAGCGTTAGGCTCAACAATGTGATGTGAGGAGTGGCACACCACAGCGATGTCCTCACCTTGTAGAAGTTAAATTAAATAGGCTGTTTGCTTGCCACCTGGGTCTGCTTACTGTCCGAACCAAAGTAATTTCCTGTTTAAATCACAATAGGAAAGCACTATTCATCAAAAGCTAAAGATTCTTTCTGTAATCATCCATTTTTTTTCCCAGCTAAAGAGAAACTCTGGAGACCACCAGTAGATTCATAGTAATGAATCTGATGATAACCTATGAGTGTATTGCTGAAAACTTTTAAGAACAAAGATATAAATATGTAAATTCCACTGTAGTGCATTACTGAAGTTCAGACATTGGGTTGATTTTTGAAGATATTTTTGCAAAGAATGAATTGCAAATGAAATGATTGCACTATTGCTGTAATGAAGGTTAACCAGGGTTCACCAGCTAATAGACTCATGCTCCTCTTAACTCCTTACTTGAAAAATCAAGCCATTATTATTTGACCTTGACTAATGTTGATAAAAGTGAAAGGTTGAGCATTTCAAATGCAGAGTGCTTAGATTTAGCATATGTATCATGCTTTTGATGTCTGTAAGGTCATCTTAAGCCACTAGATTAACAATTTGATTGTAGTTTCACTCTGCGAGTTGTTTTATTATTCTTACTGCTTAATAAACTTTTTAAGTTTAAGCTTCAAGCTGCTTTTTTTCAATAGCACCATGTTGTGGGGAGATTGAAATGACTTTAGAAAAGACCATCTCATACTGAGTACAATATTTCTATTATTATTACTTTGACTGCATGACACCAGGTGAGATGTCCCTTCAAATTGTCTTGTCTTGGATGAATGGGACTGGATTTCTGAAGGAAAGGGACTTTTTATTCAAATCAGCAGTGTGTTTATATTCAACCTATTAATTTTCGCTTTCGTTCGCTGAGGTGCTCGTGTCATCTCTAAACAAGATCATCCCAGCGTTTTCCATGACTGCAGCAGGAGGGGGAATCAGAAGGCAGATGGCCTTGAAAGAAAACAATCATAATTGAGTCTTTATTACCTCAGCAGTTGAGCTCCATGGTTGAATTCCTTCAAGTCTGAGGTCTGTGTAATGTGGGTGACATTGTGCCCAAGCTGTGTTGTCTGAGTGTGGTCCCTTCACATTTGTAGAGGGAATAGCATTTCAAGTCAAATAAAGAACTTCAGTAACTTCCCTTTGGGATCAAGACAGGAGACTTTTTACCCCAGCAAAGCTTCTGATCCTCAAACGATCATGACAAACAAAAGAAAAGTGTTGTGTGCTTAAGAATCTTTAACTCCTGTGGGCTCTATTATAATGTGATGTGTCTGTCTCCAAAAAAATAGAGAAACTCATTTTCCTAGAGACCATTTTACTAACTGCATGTTGCTTTCTGAGCCACAGTGCTCTGACTCAGAGTGAAGTACGCATAAGCCTTCTGTTCCCTCTTGCAGGGAAGATTTGTAGCAATCATCGCTGAAGACATGTGCAGCATGGACATATTACAACCTTATCGCAACACCTTCCAATGTTTCCTGTCTGTACATCTTATCTGCATTGCTCAGGGAGGTAGGCTGCTATCATAAATCAGAGTTAAAAAATAAAACCCACACATCAAAATGTCAAAGGCTTTCAGTGTCTCCTTTGGTGGTGTTTGTGTTATCGTGATTTTCAACAGGGTCTGAAGAGGACTCGCATCTATATTTGGATCTTCAGGATGTTTTATAAATGGTTGGAGTACAGCACAAAGCGCTTTTTTCACTAGACCCATATGATGGAATGGAGAGGTGTCCAGAATAGATTGTGACATCAGTGAGAACTGTCTGAACAGACACAGAAAGATCCTTGACAGTGTGAATACTTCAAAGCCATTAGGCTCAGTGAGTGCCAATCCTCTCTGTAGTATTTGTGCTGAATTATGTGTTAAATTCTTTATGCAGGACAGAACATTATGCTTTTAATAAAGACAAAAGCCACTTCATTTTACACCAAAACAACACAATTACTGTGAGGACATAGACTTCTATTGCTATGACATAAAGTTTATATTTTATTTATATTTAATAAATCAAATATAAATATATTTGATTTATATTATATACTTTATATATAAAGTTTATTTTGACCAATGAAGACAAATGTAATAAATTATTAAAAGTGATAGCATAGTCATATTTTGGAATTAGGATATGAGGGGGTGTTTAGGGTAGTTTTAAAAGGTCATGGTGGGGTTCCTTAAGAACTAATATATATTGTAGACATTAGCATATATTGCAAATAATATATTTGTTTTCTATACTAAAACTTCTATACTTCTATACAAAATCTAAATTTTCCAAATAACTAGGCTATGGGCTACATTATTAGTTTATATAAAAGTATGTAGAAGTGTGCAGTGTATGGTGAGCCTAATATCTGTCAAATATCATATTAAATATCATATTATACCAGATATCATATTAAAAGCCTGTACATCGGCAATACAACTGCTTCATTAGATGGAAACAACTGGATCTATTACTTTGAGTACTTTGTAAACAAACTTAATGTGAGTCTTGCGCTGAGATAATGTTTAAATGCTGAGGCAATTTAATGTAAGATGTATTATTTTCATGGATTTCATGTTATTTATACTCTTTAACTCACACAGAGAGTGTTTATTAAAAGCTGGGTGTGAAACTGAGCCGATTACATTGTGCTTGTGTACTAGAAGTGACCATCAGGCAATTGCAGTGAAGCTTTGTTGATTATAATGGTAGAGAGAGTTTCGTCGCGTGGCAACACACTGCATGTTTCCAGTTTAGAAGCAGTCTTGAAATTACAGGATTTATTCAATCGATTTATAGTTTACGTTTGCATTATACAGTAGGAAAATAAGTCTGTTACATTTTCCTATAGAGCCCTTATTGTAAATATGCTTACTAAAAAATGTTCTTTGTGAAACGTTACAAATAACTCTAGAGAGTTGATCTTAGAATAGTAATGAAAGTAATGTCGGCAATTTATTGCACAACCTCTTGGGGGTCTGTGGGAGTCTTACATTTGGAATCCTCTAGTTTCTTTTTCATTTTCAGTCCTATATGAGTTTGAGTGGAGATTTCTGGAGTTCCCAGACAAGCTCTTGCTAGTGGCTAACAATTTAAGGGCCATGAGTGGTCTCATAGACCAAGTGACTTTCTCTCCCTGTGGCACTTATTTTCTAAAAGGACACTTTCAAAGTCTTGCTTCGGGGACCTTATTCCCAGTCTCTGTCTCTATCGCTCAAGTTCAGTGCAGCTAGATCAGTTGGGACTGGAGATGTGTATTTACATGGTGAATCATCTCTGTGTGAGGAGTCTGGAGAGAAGACTGCTGTGCTATTCTGCTAAAGAGTTTAGAGAATGGGTTGAAAATATATCAGCCTGAGTTCTTATGTTAGCTGCAAATTTGCTTGATGAATTCAACCCTGCACATATTGCTAAAGATACAAAGACACAAATAATTTGTGCTGTTGTGCTTCACTTTTCAGGTCCAACTTTTAGACTTAAACTATATCAGATTTTATCCTCATGAATTGAAAAACCTCCAGGGAGTACCATGCACTGTTAAGATCTTGCTGTGTCAGTCGATTCAAAAATTAAATTTACAATGACCCAAAATAAATACTCA
This sequence comes from Yasuhikotakia modesta, assembly GCA_036877545.1. NCBI lineage: Eukaryota > Metazoa > Chordata > Actinopteri > Cypriniformes > Botiidae > Yasuhikotakia > Yasuhikotakia modesta. Next base: position 41,170 of record JBAJNP010000733.1, on the reverse strand, counting down.
TTGAAAATAACATTTTTATTAAATAATTCAATACTGCACCATAGAGGACAAATTCAGAGTAATTTTACAAGGGTAAGGAGGCAGAGGAAACATAATGTGTGTCAATACAAAATCCTGCTGCTCAATGAAAAGCAATTTTACATCCCTGGCCCAAAACAACAACATTAATCTTGCACCTATTTCAGATATGTTGTCCCCAGTGAACACATATCATACTACTGGGTGAGAATTTATAAGTTCATTATAGCTACAAATAAATGGCCACTCTGTGTGGAAACGATCAAGTAATTTCTGCATTTATTAGAGACAAAAGATGCAATTTTATTTGTGTTGGTATTACTTTGTCTTCGTTTGGTGTTACAGCTGTGGGGTGTTTCTGTTGCAAGATACTGTTTAACAAGCTGTAAGCAAGAATAATTTAGGTTCATTAATACATGCCCATGCAATGATACGCAAATCATAGCATTGCAACAGCAATTTTTGTCCAGCTATAGTTTAAACAGTTTTTTTTAAACACCAAATCATAAAAAATCACACATTGTGGCTAGCCATTAGCAAACAGTCTTGAGCTTTACCTTAAATTTAGCAGAATGTCTTTTTCTGCATAGTCCTGAAATGATTGTTAAATTGTTGCTTGTGTCCTTCTTCCCCAGTCAGGTCCACTTCTGCATCTCATTTGTTTGGAAAGAGGAATTATTGTAATTTTTTACCATTTTTTTTACCTTTCCTATTTAAATTTTTTTGTTAAATATGTTTTATTTTTTTAAAAAAAGGTGTTTAGTTTTAAAAAGGTTTAAAAGAGCTTTAAATCTTCCATCCACATCTCAGTATTCAGTTGACATCTCATTGGCATATAGGAGCTATTCTGTTTCTTTGCAATAGGAATTACCCCCACTGTAACATTCATACGAAGGTTGCAATGGGGATTGGGCATAGCGATGCAACGGCAGGCAGGAAAAATAGCACGACCATTTTTGTCTCCCACGTGAACGTATTAATTTGTAGCCCGGACTGCTTCTCTCTTCCTCTGCCGGTGGCCCCTGGGTTTAGCAGAACTGGAGCCTCATCCCAGCCGCTGTGCACCTGATTCCTCTTCCTCTCCCCATAGACCCCAGCACCGTCCCCCATTTGTCATTGGTAAGCATACAGACAAGCCATGCTTCACGCGACGGGGGAAGGGGACCTGAAGCGAGCAAAACAAAGGGACAACAAAATCAGCATAATTCCTCTCAAAATGAAAACACATTCTTCACATAGGGGGGTAAAATAATGCAATTATCCTTGCAAAGACTGTCAGTGGCAGGATGATGAATACTGGGACGTTGACATGGAATGTGACACTGTTCCTGGAAAAAAATTGTTTTAGTCAAAAGATAAAGAGGAGTGTTTTTGAACGCAGGGCTTCCACCTCCTCCTTGAATGCAGTTAAAATGCTTCATTTGAAAACACTGTGCCTGTTGTAGATAATTGCTGTACTTTACATTCTCAAAAAAATCTTGCGAGGAGACGTTTTTGAAAATCATGAAAGAGAGAGCACAGGGAGAGATTGCTGAGCGTGCAATCAAACTTCAGTGACGAATGATTACTCACTGTCATTACAAATCCTTTGACTGCTCCAGTGCTCTACCCCCTTGTGGGGAGCAGTCGATGCATTTTCAAAAGTGTTTTTAAATACCCACACTTAATACCCCTGATGATGAATGGGTGGACGTACATATGGTGGAGGCGGGGTGGGGAGAAGCCTGATGAAATTACAATGCGAGCTGATTGATCTGCAAGGGGCTGGCGTGCAGCCGGAGAACAGGTTAAACTGATGAATGGAGATTTGTGTCAGGGGTGTGGCTAAAGGCCAATGTGGAGATTGTCAGGAGACCTGACCTTCACAAGCGTTCCGGAATCCTGCTTGGGCCCAGATCCACGGCACCCGACCAAAACCCGTCCATCATTTCCTGGGTGAAATCTGTCTTCGGTAGTAAAAACAGGACTGAGAGACAACACAGCTTACATCTACTCAAATGAATATGCGTGTATTGGCATAGCGGTAATGATTTACAGCTCTGTCGAGGTGTGGATGTGTGATCATTTCCTGCACATCCTGAAAGAAATGACAGCCCTGGCAACATAAATGAGAGGCTTTCACAGAGGAGTGAACTGCTTAATGTTGTTGAGCTTCTAGTTGTCATGACGATATGTAATCAATACTTACAATGTGTATCTGATAAGACCCATGGTCTAAGGAAGGAAGAGTTCTAATAAATTTCACCAATAATGTGGCCACATATCTCCTACGTAGGACTTATTCTTTGGCATTTATTATTTAGGACAAAGTGCAGGCCATCAACAATCTGTGGAGTAAATCAGAAGCTTTTTGCAAGGGCTTGGAAAAGTTATGGGCTTTAGTACTGTAAGCACATGCACACAAGCAATGTCACACACTCAATAATAATGCATCTATTTTGTTATATTAGATGGAGCTGCATCATTGTGGCCATTATGCAAATGAATTTTAACTTTCAAAAGTCAAACCTTTTCCTTAACTGTCTGCCCTAAGGCACAGCTTTCTTTCCAGGTGGATTGATGTTAAAAATCCTGCATGCCCTTACTCTTATATTGCACAGACAGCCAGTCACATTAGAGATTACTAGACTGAGAAAGTGAGTTCCAGTTTTGCTTGCAAAATTGAAAGGGATCATAACTAGAACTTTCTATATTTCTTTTGTTCTTTCTTTCATTCCTTTTTTCATTCTTTCTTTATACATGTCCTTTGTCTGCAATACGACATTTACAGAAAGATAGTCTTGTATGTATTTGCAGGTGTCTCAATATGTGCATGTTTGTATGACATCACATTTTGTTTAATTCTTTACAGTTGTATGCAGTTGGACAGAATTAAGGCACAGAATCTTTGTGTTTTAAAAAAGAAATAAAAAACAGGGAGCTGCTTACATTTTCAAAAAGCTTCTTGAAAATACATCTCAGCCAAGATTTGCTTTGCTTTCTCAAATGCTTAGACAGGGACAACCTGAATGTAACTTAATGCTTAACAAATGTACCTGCTGTGTTTTGTTTGGACATGCAGTTTGAAGCCCTTTGAGTTAAGTGAAGATTTAGACGAGGTCTCAATTGACACATGCTCTTCTCCTCACCACTGTTGTTTTGTATGAGGAGGTTTATTATGATGCCCAGTGGAGAAATGGTTTCCTCTAAGTGCCACTTTAATCTTTTCTCTGGTGGCAGTGAGTTACTCATTTTCATTCAGAGTGGAGCACTTCATGTGACCTGTGCTCAAGGAGAAATCTTGAAAAACCTGCAGCTTTTGAAGGCCTCACTATTGGCAGGTGCTTATGTTTGTGTCTACGTGTGATAGGGAAGTAGTGAGAGAGAAACATAAATATGAGAAACAAATAGATGTGAAGTAAAATAATAAAGAGATTAAAATGGTCACAGTGAAAGTGTTTTAAAGCAATGTGGACTGACATGGCTCTTTAAATGGAGAGGTAGACAGTACAATAAAGAAGGAATGTGTGAAATTGCAAATGAGCTCACACATCCTTATAAAACTGAATAAAGGCCTTCTGAAGGTCTTGTGGAGAGGTGAGGAACCTGGAGTTTTACTGAAAGAGGTTTGGTTTGAAAGAAACAAAACATTGCTATTTCTTTGTGTCTAATTCTATAAACATTAAGCAATTGTAGTTTGTAAAAGTGGTCCAATACTAAAAAAGGAATTTTCTAGTTATCAAAGTATCAACGTGCCCTTGTGAGTCCACATGATAGCTGATCATCTCTCTGTGGTTTAGGCCAAAATAATAGAGGAGCAGACTATCGATGGTGTGACCCTGCTAAATACTGGCCCTCTCCTCTTGTTCATTCCCTAGAATCTCTTCAGCTCATTTGTTATTTATATGAGTTTGTTAAATCATGCTACTGACTTCAGCTGGTTGTAGACTGGTGTGATAATGATCAGGCATGAGCTATTGTTCTAAAACACTGGGAATCCCCTGACTATATAACTATTTTTAAACATTGTAGGGCAAAACATGACATGAAACAAATAGTACCATACTTAAAAATGTGCTAAAATGAAAATAAGAATACTGTCAACTGGAAAAATCTCTTTGGGCTTTGTATTTGTTATCTGTTATCTATAACTGCCTTTAGCTTTAACACACATCTATTTCCACAAACTCCTTCTGAAATAAGTCAAGGAAAATACGGCTGCTAAAGTAATTGGGCGGGAATACATCACCATGAACAAGATCAACACATACTGCTGCAATGTAAACGTCTGTAAAAAGTAAATTTAATCATAACGTTTCATATAATGGCATGCCTGAGGCTCTGTAGTCATTTCTGCTTAGAGAAGCAGTTATACTGACAGTGTGAAGGGCTGATTAAACTCCATTAAAGGAGTTTTTAAGATTATCTTAATAGTAAACTACTCATATGACATTGATTTCATCAAGAGCTTTACCCATTAAGACTTCAAATAGGGTCTGTAAAATGGCATCTCATTTTTTCTTAAGTGTGACAGCAGTGCAGAGTGGATAGTTTGACTTTAATCTGTTCAGCAGAAGTGCTCTGATTTCATAATGATTAAACCTGTGCCACACGACCCTGTTTCTCTGTTCTGTGACCAGTGTTGCTTTAAAGCTGTTGCTTTGTGCATAAATCCTCCAAAGACATGCCTCTGGGGGACTTCCAACCAAGCTCATAGCTTCTGCGCCATCTTTTTCTCATTTGGGTTAATATTTCATCAAAGTAACAGAACAGTGAGCTCAGAATGTATGTGTTTAGCTGTTTAATTATCTAGTTGTCCTATACACATAATCTATACAAACTGTTTGACTAAACTAAGGCCACCCACACTCACTTTCATGTGCTTGTTTCACCATACTGTTAACTAATGATAGTCTGTGGAATTATACCAGTATGCATGTACTTTATCAGTAAATTGCTCATTAAAGCTATTCAGGTCTCGAACAAGGTTTAGTTCTGTTTTTCAAACACTTCACAGAATGTGACTCACCTTTTGTCTGGATCTACATTGCTATATGTGAAGGTTTGATAGATGAGGCAATCTGAGCGAGTTGTGTTGAGAGATTCATCAGGAAACAGACAGGCCCATATAAAGGATGCAGAATCGAGGCCCTTGTTGTTACCCAATCATAGTACTCTCTGAATCTATAGCGGGTCCCAAGGGCCAATAAGTCGCATACATATGCAAGGAGCCCAAGGCAGTTTTCTTTCCCTGAAGTCACTCACTTAATCTCACGACTCAATAACATGGCACTGCCCTCATTCATACCTCATGACACTTTGCTCCTTCACAAGCAATCTTCAATGGCAGAAAAAAAACATTTTTGGTTGTTTTTTTTAACCATTTGTGTTATTAACCAAAATCTTCAATTTTTTTATATTTTACATATTCAGTAAATTACACATGCACTGAGAAAATCAGATTGGCAATCTCATCTGTGGAGTGCAATGTCTTTAAAGAGGTTGTTTCACCAGAGGTGTTATGATGTGCCATTGTAATAATCTCATAAATGCATCCCACTGTCTTTAATTACTTTAGAATATATAATACAGCTTGCAATATTACATCCTGGAAATTGTGTTGAGAAAAACAACATTATCCTCAGTCACACTTGCTGACTCCAGTTTGCTCCTAGTGTCACTTCTAGATTTACATCTACACTCACCTTTTGTTTTTATGTGATGGGAAGCTATTGACTTTTAATTCATGAACTGTGATTGATCTGTGGTTCTATAAAGCCTCACTGGTTTTATAAAGGCTCTCTACGCTCCTCTGTTTACCTCTGGGAGCCATGGAGATTTTTCCATGTTAAGCTAAGCAGTTTGATAAATGTTTTCTTTAAAACATCAAAGCTCTCAGCTTTAATATAACTTAATAGCATCTTAAACATGACCAAATTAATTTTCCTCAAAGAATCAGTGTTTCTCTGTATCGATTGGTAAATGCGTAGGATGTTTCTGACTGACAGGAGAGCTCTCACTGCGGAAAGTACAACTGCATTTTTCTCTGACGTTTGAAGTCTAGACGTGGTCGAGCCAAAGACCTTTTACTGTGATTACAAACAGCAGAACTGAGGTGCAGCTATCAAATGCGTTTATGATATTCATAAGTCACTCCATTATAGTAAGTAGACCAAAGATGTGCTTGGGTTTTGAGTAGTCTATTCAGTTGAGGTCAATAAACTATTGGCAAAGCAATTACAAAAAGAATGCTTTTGAACTTTACTTTGCGTTGAAAGTTGTGAGGCTTTATGCAGCATTACTGTAATTCTATTCTGGCAAGTACACTTACAGTACATATGCTTTTGCAGACTTTTAAGAACCAGGTAATTTACATTTACATTTCATTTATGCATTGGCAGACACTTTTATGCACTTGCAGTGCGCACACACACACACACATATATATATATATATATATATATATCAAACCAATGACCTTGTTGTTTCTTGTTTGCTTGCTTTACCGATTACATTGTTGGTTAGACTTAACTATACGGTAGCATCATACTAAGTAGCCATTATGACAGCAAATTTGAGCTATTGACCTCTTTTTGAACTCTGATGGAAGCAAGAGAGAACCTGAAAAATCTTTGTATTTAACAAATGCACAGTGTACTATAACTAGAAGAGATTGAATAGAATATACTCTACTATTAAATGTATTGTACTGCTTCCTGCTTTTAAATGAATTACTATAGAACATTTACTTCTATTTTAAACACACACTTATGACAGAGTAGAGCAGGGAAGAGGTGGGGAGTGTTTGCCCCCAGACCAGTAAAGCAGGAGAGGCCGCCAATATGCACAGCTTCTCTGTAAATTCCCCACAGAAGCTGGCTGGTCCCTGGGGAGAATGAGTCAGGATCCTGCCTGACTCCAAAACCTGGGAACAGCTGGGCTTGCCATCTGCCTCCTCTTCATGGTGGATACCTGCAAGTCGATTGTTGCTGCTTTCTATTTATGAGGATTTAAAAGAAAAAGCTTGGTACTTACATGACTGCGGCACTCAGAAAGACCTCGATAGATCTCTCAACAGCCTTGGATCTTTAAAGACCTTTCACTGTGTGAATAGATACAGGTGCACCATACAGACATACAAACTGAACAGAAAGAGACTGTAAACACAGATGTTGAAAAACAAAACAAAATGTATTTTTGATAAGGTAGAATTGTGGTATTGTGGAGAGGTTATGCAAAATTCATGGTGATCTAAAACTCATGATGAACTCAGATTTTTATGACATTTTCTTTTTCTCACACTGGGCTTCCAGTGAGTCCAGAGTAAATCCAATAATAGAAGGATAATTTGGTTTCATTTTAGATGCTGCCTGAAGAACAATGCATTGAAGGAAATACTATTTGCAACTACTTGTTGCCAATAATATTTGCAACAAGTAGCAGTCAAACTACCAGAGTATTAGGAGACTGTGTGCTTAATAACTTTAAGTGCTGTTTGATAACTGTGTGCTGTTTGAAGACTCAATTCATGACAGTTGTACATAAATGTTTTACTTACGTTATAGGTTAGACTTAAAGGCTACTTAGTGTGCTACCATATAGTTATGACAGCGAATTTGAGCTATTGACCTCTATTTGATCACTGAAAGAAGCAAGAAAGAAACTGAAAAACCTTTGACTTTAACAAATGCACAGTGTACCATAACTACAAGAGTTTGAATGGAATGTACCCTATTATCGAATGTGTTACTGCTTCCTGCTTTTAAATGAATTGCTATAGAACATTTACTTCTATTTTAAACATAGACTTGAACAGAGTAGGGCAGAGGTGGGGAGTCTTTGCTGCTTGTTTATACTGTTGAACTGCACTTTGATTCTAACCCTTGCTTTTTGAAGACTCAATTTATGACAGGTGTTTCTACTATATCAAGGCAGTGCTGTACAGTGTTGTCCAGTCTACTATTAGAGACAGATAAATTCTGTATCGTTTAGGCAGTAACACCTATACATTCTCCCCAGATCATTAATGTTACATTCACATAGCTGATACAGTATATAACTGATGCTTTAAAGGCCTGTGCATGTGACATGATCTATGGTTGCACAGGGAACCTATTGTAGGCCAGGACAAAACAAGGGTGACAATTTTGTGGAGCACTGTGGTCTGCTTCTTTCTGTAAGCCCTTTCACAATATTAGAAGAATTGAAGTCCTCCAACTTCAAACATACTTACCAAGACAGAAAGTTAGGACAGTATTAAAAATATTGTGGTGCAATATTGGTCAAAAGTTAAGGGTCACTTATTCCTTATGTTGTTTTCACAATGTATATTAATTGTAAACACATCAAAACTGTGGATACAATGTAACTTTGGGAATTGCTTTTTTTGGAAAAAGCTTTGTTATAGTTTAGCATCTTAGTAAACTATAATTATAGTTACTAATTATACTTATAGTAATTATAGTAGCTAACCTGCTTGGAAATTATGTTTGGCATTTTTATCAGACATCTTCCTGGGTCATTAACCAAGATGCTTTTTACACAGTATTGACGGAGTATTGAGGATGTTTTTAAATACCATTTAGGTTTGTAATGAAAGAAACTATGCTGTCACAATTAGTATTTTTATTTAGGAATATCTTCAGATCAAAAGGCTTTAAAGACCATGAGAAAAAAATTGTCATGTGATCCTAAACCTTTGACCATTATAAACGTATAAGCATTGTAAACAATTTGAGTAAAAGCAGCAAATTAACCTTATAGGTACACTTACAAAAACATGTAAATACACTCCAAAATAAGTTTGACTCCTCAGGTGCATTTCACATAATGAAACCAGTTAGCAATTAACAGTCTTCACTCACTGAGGCACTGGCAGATGATTTCTGCATTTTGATGACCGACTCTTCACTAAATATATAAATAATAAACACCTGTTCTTTTGAAATGATTCACCAAATGGGTAATCGCCATTCATCAAAAGTCGCTGTGTCATTACTTATCCAAATGAGATGGTGTTAATTACAATAAATTACAGATGTGTTTGATGCATTAGTGCAGCTTCAATGAACACAGAGCGCCAGGCTGGTGCCTAATGGCTGCTGGTCAATAGAATGTGTGTGTTTGTGTCTGACTGTTGGCATGTGTGTGTGTGCAGGCACGTGAGAAAAAGAGAGAGAGAGAAAGCACCTGTGCAACAAGAGGCTTTTTCCGGGACAGAACGTAAAGCCCTGTGTTCCAACTGCCTGGGAATCTGCAATACAAAACGAGTGCCATTTTTCACCAAGGCCTTTAGGGTGAAATGAGTTGATCATCACATTCAGAATGAATGAACCATTTGAAATGCTGAGGCGTCTGGCATGAAAAAAGAAGGTTAAAAGCTCTTCAGCATATAAAGTATGAGCTGCACAGACTTCAGAGGGGAGGGTGCAGACCGAGTCCACGGTGGCCCTCTAAGGTGCCCTGGCTTTTAACGCCACCGTATGAGCTAGAGCTGGAGGATGGTACCCGGCTTTGAAGTAGTCTCCTGTTCTCACTCTGCCACTGAGAGGAAATTGAAGTCAAGGGTTCACAGCACCTAATGCTGCAAAAAATGATCTCACAGGGCTGTAGAAGAGAAGGGTAGATGGGGAATTAACCTGGACACTTCCTCGTAAAATCAAGCCAATGATGAAAACAGCACTCAGAGTTGCTGTGAAACTGAGGTTCACTGGCTCATAAACAAGTGCTACAGAAAAGCTTTCTCTGAAATCACTAAAATTGATTTGTATTTCCTCAAGAATTTCAGCTCAATCAAGAACCTGATATAATGACAACATGGTTACAACACGCTGATATTTAGTAAATTTCCATCAAGGTGTGATGTTTCAAAATAATTCACGCACATCATGTGTCAGAGAAAGTCTAGTTCAGTGTCACTCTGCTCATGTTTGCATTAAGCCTATGAAGCCTGACAGCGAACCCAGGTAATGTGCTTAAATATTTAGGCTTTATTGTTAGAGACAGACCTAGATGAAAAGTGACTAGACTTGCCTGTCTTCAGTGATCAGACATCCTTAATGAGACAGACACAGGCACCTCCAGAGTCAAATATTCTAATTCACCCCGCTGAGGAAGTGCCTAACAGGGCTGACAACTGCCTTAGAGCAAGCCCAGACCAATCTCATTTTGTCTCTTAAGTATGCCAAAACTCTTCAAAAATGCCCTTTGAACCTGGCAATGTGCCAGCAGCTGTCTTTAAACCTTGATCTCAGGGGCTGTAAGAATTACCAAACAGCTAATGCAGCACACTTCATGACCAAGAGATGATGTCAGCAAAAGCAACTTTATGGGGGGGGGTGTTCACGCTGGGCAGGAGTCATTTCACCATGATCCTAGACTCATTCATTCATTCAGGTTCTGAAATTTTTCTCTACTCAGCTTATGCCTTTACAGCTGAGGAAGCTCTTATGATGGTCATAGTTTTAGCAGAGCAATGGAGAACTAGCAATACAGGCACTGTTATGTCAAAGTAACTGTTTACTTTTTGGTTCAAAGTAACTATAGTAACTATTATGTCAAAGGCATTTAGAGGAATCTTTGGTGAAGTGCTTTGAACCACTAAATAAACTTGTGGGAGAGGTTCACTTGGTGGACGTTTTGTGTGATTATGCGTTATGTTTTGTCTGGCTTTATTATTTAGGCTTGCTACAGTCATCCTTTGGCTTAGTTTAGTAATAGCTGATGTCAGCCACTTCCACACAGTGTTTATTGGTTAAGTCTGTGCTTTCCTGAGCTCCAATTTGCCAAGGTAAATAAAAAAAAAATCCATTTCAAGCTTTTTCAGGTAAATAAGCTCTTGACTTTCCTTCAACACTCTGACACTGGTATGCAATCTCAAGACCTCCACTCATTACTGAGTTAGTCACAATAAAAAATACATAAATAAAAAAATAAAGGGAACAGGGGGAAAAAACATGTGCCCCTAAAACTTTAACTGAAGTAAAACAAAGATCTCCTCAACTTCTGCAGCCTAAGCCATGCTTGTGCTGTGGTAAAGCACTCATTACCTCAGGACTGATGGCTGGCTTCATCTCATACACTATTAATAGCACACAATCATTATCACGGCTCACGAGCTGTGCTTGGGCATCTGCTTGCTGAAACAAGCTATCAGGAGAGTATGTGAAGTATGAATGTGAAAGTACTGGACAGCTGCAAAAAAGTAACGTTTTGTTTACCTATTCACCTTTCATTCACCACATCTGTTTGGGGCACTTCAGTATCCAAGGCAACAGGCCGCTTGCAAACTCTCTGACAGGTGAGTGCTCCTGGGCATCAGCAGATCTCCCTTGGGTGCATCTGTCAGGCGAGCGCGTGGACCAAAGCAGAAACTCTCCATCGCATCACCCACCCACATAAACCCCCGATTTTAGCTCAAACGCTCAACAAAGACCCGTCACAAAGAAAATGTCAACCAGAAACAAGGGTGGAAGAAAAACACACTGAAGAAAGGTGATAACAATCCGATTGCTTCACTTCCTCTGTCTGTATCCATTTGCATGTATAGTGCAGAGGAAACCTCAAAGACATAAAACATTCAGCTTACAAAACTCATTTTATTCCAAGACAGTGTTTCTGATAGTTTGTGTCACAGTAGTGGTGGACTGATCACGGGCAGCACTTAGACAGCAGGCAGTCCAATGTGACACTAAGAGGGTTTGTGATATGCCAGGAGCAGAGGCAGAATGGAAGTGACCAGAGGCTGTGATTGTTTTTTTCCTGCCATTTAATCTCCTCTCAAAGACGGTTCATTAGTCTGGAGGATAGCAAACGGCACAAAGATAAAACCTGATCTGTGAGTCAGGGACACTCCACAAATCCATTTCCATTCAGCTCTGCACCCAGCGGCTATACCATCAAAAGCGTCGCTCCCTTTCTTGCTCAAATGAAATGAAAAGCTCATACATTTTTTTTCTATTTTTTTACACTCCTCCCCCTTCTTCTTCATCTCATTCTCAATTTGAGTGATCATTTTGAATTTTGAGCTGATGGAAACTTTTAGATTTTCCATCTATAAGACAATCTTTTTTTTCTGAACTACACTGATAGTGAATCCATACAAATACACATTTTCTAGATCAGGAGATTCTATGTGTTTGTAAGGGCTGCCAATCAAATGACCTTGATATTATGGTTGTTGGTTTCTACCTACAAGGGACTTTTAGAGAAAGCAGCCCATGTAACTATGGATGAATAGGATGACATTAACTATTAGCTTAGAAATAAATATTCATATAGTATGTTGTCATACAGTAATGTCAGATAATTTGCTGCTAATGCTAATATTGCTAATATACTAAATCATGGTAAAATATGCTAAATTGTTTAAAATGGACACACGTGGCACCAGTGATATATGCTTTCCAAAGAAGTCCAGAGAAAATGTCATGAGGGGACGTGTCATGTCTAAGCTTGAACATGGTGTGACATTGGGAATGATCAGTTGTCATTAAGGGGGACATGGCCTGGGGACAGTGGGTAGAGGGTCCTGTTTTAGAAGATGTGGGAGTGTGTCGTAGGGAGCAGATTGTGTTCTTGGAGAGCCTATTAAAGCTGACAGGGACGAGGTGGAGGAGTCGGATCGTGGCCTGATTACACTCCTCTCCTCGGCTCCCCTATTGACTGTGGTTAGGATGTAGCTTTCCATTTCCTGCAGAAATAAATTAAAAGTCAGAAGTAATTTGGCTGACGTGGGATGCAGGTGATTTTTTTTTTTCCCATCCGCTCTTTGCCTCCAACTTTCTGAATAAAATTCTCCTCTAGTCTGGAAATCAATTGAAGACCCTCTTTGATGAGGGAGGGCTTATTTTCTGCCAGTGACAGTTTTGTGGCAGGGAAAAAAGCAGGGATTTGATTAAAGTGGAGATACCACAAGATTGAGGTCTTGTTCTAGCCAGCAAAAGGATAAAGGCCTCTAATCGTGTCTCCTGTGCCACAAAGAGAACGTGTCATTACCACGTCACCTTCATGCACCACCTAAAAACCACCACAAATAATGAAACAAAAGCCCTATCAGAAAAAAAAATCTGCTTACTCTGTACATATTCATTTAATCAATCAAAAATATTGTGCATTTACTAACTAAAGGAGCTGTGAATTAAATTTAATGTTTCCAACACTCATTGCTGTTTTTCCTCAGGGTTTAGCAAGATCTTCTTCTGCATATGAAGCACAAAGAAACAAAGTGAAAAGTAAAATGCATTACTGCTTTTGTTAATTGTCTTTTGGTAAGTGATACATTTTAAAAAATTTTGTTTACATTTTTTCCAAATTGCTAAAAATCTTTGACAAACTGGATTTTTTGTAGTTCTCTTTCAATATTTTTATTTTTGTAATAAATTAAAGAGAAAACGAGTTTTAAAACGGGTCCCTAAATATTAAAAAAATTGGTAATTGGAAATCATCATATAAATTATGTGTATTGTCAGTTTTATTTCCTACTATGGTCTTTTTTTTTCTCTTTTCCCTTACCCTGGTCTTGTCTGTGATGTTACACATGATTGACTGAACTCAAGATCACAAGCCTGTCTTAGTGAATGCTTCAGGATAGAATGTTCTCCAGCCTCTAGATCTGTTTCGTGTTCAGCTTTCTCATGTTCGATCCAAGGATGAAATAAGCAGCACTTTACTAGGATTATTTTTCAATTTCCTTTGTGGTCACCATATTTTATGTTTTGAGCCAAAATAGTTGCACAAAATTGCACATAATGTGGAAAAATATATTTTATAGTCATTGTCCAATAGAGTTTATCTCCATAGTATTTCTAGTATGTAGTGTTGTGGGTCAAATACATCTCTAGATCTTTGGATGCGAGTAAGGTCCATTCTAATCCTTAGTAGAATCACTATAATTGATTTTGAAAATATGTCTTCCTGTTCTGCCAAATCTTTGTACGTCATCGTGAGTGCACACAATCGCTGGCCGAGATTCTTTCGGACAGCCAAGCTGTGCGCACTTGCGCGTGAGAGCATGAATGTCTGTTAGTGTATGTTTTTGTGTGTTCTTCCTATAAGTGATCTGAATTTCATGGCATTTTCCAGTGAAACAATATAAAAATCAATTTCTTCACAATAACAGAAATGACAGACTTGACAGATGTAGCAAACCCCTTAAGCTCTATAATGACAGAGAGACTGTTCATGGAGACAACTTCATTCCATTCGGATTACACTTGTCTTGTCCCATAAAGAAAACTTTATTAGAAAAGCCAAAGTCAAAAGATAACTTCTGTTTGAAACTACAGAAAAGCTTTGTTTTTTTTTACTCTTTAGATACTCTTTTGATAATTTTAGGGGTGTTTGGATTTGTCTTTGTGTGGTCGCACTGGTATTTTTTGTTGTTATTTGAATGCTTTCCTCTAACTGCACGTCTAGCTACCCTCAAACAAACTGACTCGTAGCATGTTGCTCCCATGTGAGCTGTTGTTCAGAGCAAGGTGAACCTCTCTGACATCAAAAGGCATTTTATGTTTCTTTTATTTTAAATGGCAGAGTTTCTGTACCACTAGGCTTGGAGTGCTGAGTTAACTACGCCCTCTGCTAGGTTGACAGATCTAGTCACGGTGGCTTTGTCCCTAGGCAGAAGAGTGTGTCTGTCTACAGGTGATGAGGGAAGAGGCCAAACTGGTGCTGAGCCCATTGAAGTGAGGATATAAAATTCAAATCAGGTACGAGCGTGGAAAGCACAAAGGCAGACGATAAGGTGTCGGCACCATTTATGTGCCTAAATCTACAGCCTCAGATCCAAAGCCTCGCTTATAGAGCCCATCTGGGAGAAGATGTTTGGGCTTGAAGTGTGCTCCAGACACCACGTTTTCACAGGTGGTGGAGCCCATAGGCCATTTCTGATGTTGAGATATGCAACAATGCATTTCCCTTGATGATCTTTTAGGTTATTGATCTCATCTTACAATGTCTTCCAAAAGACCTATTTCACGTCTGCCAAGAGTGTATTTCAAGGAATTTTAAGAGTTTTGTGTTATGTCGTTGTTGCACTGGTTACGTGTTTAATTGAGCAGTTTAGACACAGGAGACGGTAAGAGGTTTTTCACTAATTAGACAACAAGCCACAGTCTGTTTCCAAAGGCAACAGCTCATGCTGTATCACACTTTAACTTCTTCAAAGTTTTTTTTTTTTTTGCTGGCAAAACAAGGAAAAGACAAAAATAAGAGCAATGGAATAACAACATTGCAGTACAGGCGCTTCTGAGTTGTCCTCCCTAGATAGCCTTCTTTTCACTAAAGGAGAGTTGTCTTCCTAACAAGCTTTATGGTATTCTTGGTACCCGGGTGACAAAGAAAGTGTCTATTCTCCAGAGTGACATGGGAGATGTGGCACCAATCAGGTCAGCGCCCAGTCACAGCCTCAAACTGTACCCTGATCATGATGAATGGAGAGCACAAACACAAGAGGCCTGTAGTTCTCGCACTGTGGGGGGAGACATCACCACTTCTGTCGAGTTATATTGTAAGCCATTCATTTTCTGTGTCTGAACCCTAATACTGTATATTCATCATGTGCGTGTGTGTGCGTGTGTATGTGTGTGTGAGAAACAAGCTCTTATTCTGTTGGTGATAAAATATATGTGGTGTGCTAGGAGTGACCACTATCTTTCCTCTGTACTTACAGAACATTGTCAGACTCTGCTTTTAGAAAGCTCCTATCTTTCCACCCTCTTGCATCCTAAGTCATTCTCACTCTCTAATTTTCTGTCTCTCTTTCTCTGTAACAGATGCATGCACATGTACGCACACTCAGAGTATATCCCTTGCAGCACTGGTAGTGTTTTGAAGACATACAGTCTGTCACAGAAATCATGTGAAACACTTCTTTCAGAAAATCATGGCTGTTTTGGCTTTGATCAAAGCCAACAATGTCAATTTCGAGAGATGGTGGAGTAACGTATGATGAAACTGTCAGAAAGTTGTTGCGGCTCTACCGTGCATCTTAAAATTATCATTCTGTAGATTTTTTCCCTCTAGTTCTTTAAGAGGTTTAGCAGGCACCCTTGTGAGAGATATGGGCTTGCAGTGATATTTGTTTGCATTTAAAATGACTCCCACAGTCAGGGGAGTGTCCTTGCAAAAAATGACATGGTTAAAATAATGCATGCAATATAATCCTGAGAAAAGCTGACAGGACATTTAGACCACCTCAACAGAGACATCACTGGGAGCCAGCGTAATTTAACGACACATTGATCTTTACACTGTTCCTTTAATTACATATTAAGCAAACTATAGATGTGAAATTAATGAGAGGGAAGATGATGCTATGGTCTTCACCTCACTTAAGTCAGCAAGATATTTTTCTCTTGGCTTTTTACTTTTCCCCTCGGTAAATGTGTCATTAGTTTATGCAGATTCAACACCTATAAGACATTTTATAGTGTCCAAAGGGTGCCTGTCACTTAATACTTAATAGACAAATGATCATAGCCTGACTGATGGTACAGACAAATCACCAGTAGTCTAAAACGTCATTGGCTCTTAATTTTAGTGTAGATAATGTTTTAAAATAGTCTTGTATCAATGATCCAGTTCTGCTTTATTTGTTGTATTCTTCGTAGTGATGTATTCCTCCTGATTCATTCTGAGACAAAAATCAAATCATTTACAGAAGCATTTTAATAGCACTCTAAAAACTGGTCCCCTACTGTATGATGGGTTATACATCATGTCTGGTCAAGAACTCTGCAGTGCCATTATGTACATCATATGTACATCATATTTCTTAAGAAAAGCTTTTTTTCAGGACATTTTATGATGAATAGTCAAGTAATGCCACTGTGGAACTGTTATAAGTCGAGAACTTTTCAGTCAGTATGCCTACATGCTGCTTCAGTAAAAGATTTAACACCATTTTTAGACCAGGACCACAAAATTAGCAAGACTATCTTAAAAATATGCCCTCAAGTTATAGTTTTATAGGTGTCATCTTCTAGTTAAATAAAGTGACTTGGGGACATGCATGTATTAGAAACTGATTATATTTGGACTGTTTTATGTGACTATACCAGGTGTGCAGGTGAGACCACAATTATGACTCATGCTGACTGACGTATCTGATGAATAAGATTAAAGTACATATAAAGAACCAGATGGATATATAAACATTAAAATAAGGACTTTATATAATCCATTTCAATGGTAAAAACATCAAGATCTGATGAGCATGTGGACCAGAGCCCAGAAAACCCCTTTTCCCCTTATATTCTATAGACTTTTAATGGACCTTCATCCATGATTGACAGGTTTAATATATTTTACATCCACATGAATCAAACACCTTGACTATTTCATTTCTTTTCCTTTTTAATTTATTAATTTATTTTTTAAAAAAGTAAAATAGCCGTATGTGTATGTAGTGGTGATTGAAAAGAGATGAAATGAGGTTGGGAGTGTGACAAAGCGTGTGTATGCACGTTTAATGTGATATGTGCTCGCTGTCCAAAATCGAAATAACAAGAAAACATAACTCCAATTAACACCTGAGTGATCTCTTTTTATTACAATATAGCTCCTGGCTCTTTATTACAATAGACAACCGCAAAACATTTAATTTACATGACCTTTTAATTTATCCAGGTTTGAGAAATGTAATATTTTTTAATAAGCATTTGTGTATAATTTAATTGCAGAAAAACATTTTTTGGGTTAATTGGAGGAAACCAATAATCCGACCATCCAGTAGAGAGACCTTTTCCAAATGCAAGATAGGACATTGTTGTGGCAAAATATCCTTTCAATAACCTGAGAAGCCCGCATGGAGTAAATATCCTGCTGATACTTAGTACTGTGTGGAATGAACTATGTTATTACCATTTGCAGCAGGGGGCACCAATCAGAAAAAGCGAGCTCACATGGAGTCTGCCTTAGACTCCCTGGCAAAGCCGTCAGGCCTAATCGTTTTAACCTTTCTCATCAGGTTCTCTATAAATACATTTCTAATTTATCATTTTCTATATTCCATGGTTCACTCTCCCTGAATATGGAGAAATCATTTGAAATTCCTCACTTCATGAGCTTCTTCTCTGGAGTAATTACTTTAGCACAATACGCGAGGTAGTGGTGGAGCGGTCCACAGCACACCTTTGCACGCAAGGAAAAATGAGGAAAGAGAAAGATGTGTACAATATTGGAGAGACTGGAGATCATATAGGGTTAGAAAGAACAGAGAGAGAAATAGGGGGAAGAAAATACAGGAAAAAATGAAAAGAACTTCACCAGCTAAAAAGTTTAGGTTGTAAAACTCTTTCCATAATGTTTCCACTATGTAACAAAACACTATTTTAAATGTTCTACGAATGTTCAAAACATACATTTTTAAATGTTCTGTTAACATTATTTGTTATATGAATGCATAATCCTGTATCAATAACATCTTTCATTAACAACAGGAATACTGTAATTTTTTATATATATGATATTATATGTATGTTATATATAGCAAGGTGTTCCTGTAGCTCAACTGGTAGAACATTGCATTAGCAGAGTGAAGGTTGTGAGTTTAATCCCAAGGAATACAGGTACTGATCAAATGTATACCTTGAATTCACTGTAAATTGCTTCTGCCAGATAAATTAATGTAAATTAATGTAAATATAGCAATACATAATTGCTGATATTCATCCAGCAGGTTTTGTAACATGGTGTATGGAAGAGCATGGTGTTTCCAACACAAAGGTTATAGGTTCAAGAACATGTGCACCCATAAAACATGTAGCTTGAATGCAGTGTAAATAGCTTTGGATAGACACATCTTCCAAATGTTAGAAGCTTTGGTCTGCACCCCACTTTTAAATATAACCCAAGAAATGACTAATGAAAATAGCTCATGAAACCTCTGGCCTCTGAGCATAATTGTGGTTTCTTGTCATGCAATGTGTTAAAACAGGACACTGGTGTCACCCTGCACGTTAACATATTAAACTTTCTATTGGTTCTTATCTGTAAAAGCTTTCTTGCTTTAACAATGCAGAGAGCCAAATAAATAATAGACAATTGTGTTGTTGGGAGCATTTTGCTCTGAATCTAGATAATTGGCAGTTTCTTTGTCCTCCTGATCTAAAGGTGGTTAATTTTTGAGGGCATGCCCTGTGAAAAGCTAATGCTCTGGAGGGGAGGAGAGGAGGTGTGGATGTGGACAAGGAGACGGGGAACAGCTCACAGAGATGATTAAAGAGTGTTGTGACACAGTTCATGCAGTGGCTGAAAGTTAATCGTGTCAACATCACAGACGAGGACACATTCATTCAGTGTTGTCTGGAGGAAGGCTGAAAAAGTCAGTGCATGCGTGAAGAGATGCACTCAGTGCAATTATGACTAACATCTACTACTGTGGCATATAGCGCAGTAGTAGCTTTGAGGAAAACAGAAGCTAGGCCAGTAGGCCTTTAGAAAGCGCCAGATATACAAAGATTTTTTATTGTGATTCTTTCTGACAGCTGCCACACTTTAATTAATTTAAAAGAAAACATACTGTAAATACAGTAGAGGATGTTTTAAAAGAGCTGAGCTGTTTCAGCAACGGTGTCACATTCACCAGCTGCTGTCAAAGCAGCAGACTTAGAAGGCATTCTGATGTGTCTAAACCAATTTCTGGATTTAGGGCATATTGGATAGACATGACTGGATTTAAAACTTGACCTTAAACTCTTGTTTTGATCATCAGGATCCTACTTTATAGTGTTAGATAAAATTATTTTAAATGGCTTTTTCTTTTGAGTGTATTATTAAGCAGTGATGCTTATGTTTATTTAAACTTATTTATACCAAACATCTAGTAGAAATGCTAAATAAATTCATTCATCTGAACTGTTGTAAAAGTCCCATGTGCTGTAATTTATTTGTGGAAGGATTTATGATGGATTTAACAAAATGCTGAGTGAAGGGTATAAAAGTGGGTGGTAAGCCAAACAGGCTAAGAGGTCTACAAAAAACTTTGGCTTGACAGTATAAAAGCTATCAAAATAAATACACAAAACAACAACCACATCATCATCTCTATTAACTTTATAGTCTTCAGAAAGTAAATCATTGGTATTTATTGTGTTCTACATTGTATAGGATTGTATAGTTGGCCTATATACTATAAATGCTATAATTAATAATAATATATCAGGGCATTTTATTAAAAAAAATATGTGTATTAAAAAAATAACCTGCTGAGCTGTCCATACATTTGTTAGGATATTTCACTGGCATTTACCGTAATTAATCAGATTGATTTAAATACGTAAGCACTGATGCACATTTTCACAGCAGGGTTTAGGCAATTGCGTAAATGCAGACGTAAGTGCCAGGCCAGTGTGTTTAGATTATTTTCGTGTCTGTAGTTACATACTTGCAGAGTATATTTCTGGTCTTCAGACATGATGTAAAAGCCCCATTAATGTTCTCAAACCAAATAACACCTGAAATAAATGCAATAAGACAAGCTGTGATTTGTATTGCACACACTGCTATATACAGTGAGACAAATTTTGACATATGTACTTTTCTTAAACTGCCAGGGGCAATTTTGACTCTGTATCCATTTCAAACAACATCTGGGTACTTTAAGACATTAAAACATAAAGTTTAGGTTTTTCACTGGTTTTGTTTGCAACAATAATGTTATGTCCAAAAATTATTTACACTTGTGGATTTATATTGCTAATTGAATTATTTGGCATATCATGTAATTAAACAATTCATTTTTTGTTGATTTACAGTAATGTACTATTATATAGTTTCTTTTAAAAAAATCCCCATTTTTAATTTAATCCATTTGGGTGCACAAGATGGTAACACTTTAGTATGGAGAACACATATTTATCATTAACAGTAACGTCATTAATAATACTTAGTAAGGTGGTTGTTGTTGTGTTTAACTGTAGTTGTGGGGGTAGGATTAAGGGATATACAATATGGTCATCCAAAACTCATTAATATGTTCTTTATTGGTATTAATTAATACAGTCAGTACGCAAGAATTAAATTGGTCCCCATAATAAAGTGTTATAGAATATTTTGGACTCCTTATGTCAGTGGAAATTAAAACATTGTACATTCTACAACTTCTAGTAGACCAGTGTTCTGATTGTGCTGAAAATCACTCTGGTAGAATCATGTGGAAGACTGTTTGTCAGATGAGGGTTAAAGCTGATGTGTGATTTACAAGGTCATTTCCAGGCAGTCTCAAGACAGTGATTTAAGTCAGAAACGGCACATTGTAATGTATATGACAAAGCTAGGTGCTAGCTATGGGGGTGCGTGCATGCGTGTGTGAGGGGGGGTGTTAAATGCAGGAGGGAGATTATAGAGTCCGCCTGAGGTCTCCATCTTCAGCGGGGGAATTATAGCTAATCGTCCGTGTAATGCAGTGCTATCCAGTTTTTGACAGGTTTGTAAAAATGGTGAGTTTAGGCACAAGATCTGTATGACAGTTTTGCAATTAGTCCTACTGCATACAAGAGCAAAGGTGAATAACAGCACAGGTGATATTACATTATCAATCACCACACTTAACCATGAATGTCCTTCCTCAGGGAATGGAAAGAGAGGGAAAAAATGGCCTTATAAACCCTAAAGGTGAGTCATTATTATTTAAAACATCCATCTCTGCTCCTAAACCACTCACCTTCCCCAGAAAGAGTGCATATCTCTACATGAATGGCTTGTTGTCTTGTTGAAGGCCACTTAATAGTAGTTTGACTGTCTCTTGGGGCCTGTCTTGCTGGTATGAGTGGGACGGAGAGCCCTGTAAAACTCATTCAAGACTCTGTGTACACCTCTCATCTGCTTGTAGTAGTCAGCAGAAAAGAGAGAGGGCTCCATCTACTAGCTTGTGAGTTGTCAGCTTCTATTTGGAGAATGTATTTGTTCCTCTCCGCTGGCTTTATTTATTTATCGCAAAATATGCGTCAGGGGTTCGGCTCACAGGAAGACATGTCAAGGCACACATAAAACCAGCAGTGTCAGGACTGTTAACACTTCGCTAGACACCACTTTCGTCAGAAAAAAAGCAGGGGCCATTGATGCTGTTTTCAGTCAAAGTCAACTCTGATTTCATGACAGAAAAGTGGAAGGATCAGCTTGTCCACTGAAAATCTCTTAAACTGGCTAAAGTTGCAGTAGACTGTCAACAAGAAAGAAGTGATCAAAAGAAAATATTCTAACAATGAAATGGGCTCTGTCTTGTGAGGGATTAAATATTCATTTGCATTTAATAAATCTGGCAGATGCTTTTATCTACTGTGAGTTACAGTGCATTCAAGCTATACATTTTAGAAGTCCGTGCTTTCTCTAGGAATCAAACTCATGACCTTGGCGTTACTGTAGCATCACGCTCTACCAGAGCTGCAGGAAAGCTGTATGGAAGGGAATGTAACATCTTCTTACACTGTGAAAGACAAAAAGCCACTGTGTTGTATTAAAAAATCCCCACCCCCTCTATATATAAAAATGACAAAATGGCTCTTTGCAGCATGCCGTTTCACTTTTAGCAATTCAAGAGGTGACAGACTGAAAAAAATGTTTAAATTGATGAAACAAAATGTATAAAATGTATGTTTAAACGAGAATGGTTTGCCTTCTTTGGCAGCAGTAGAGTGGAGGCTGTGCACCTGCCTTCACTGTCAAGCACCAGTAGGCTTTGGTGATTTAGTTTAAGGTAAATTTAGCACAGGCCACTGGAGACTGGGAATTCAATTCTTTTCATAATACAATAGCTCTCTGTGTAAAAACCACAAAATATATTACTCACAGGTGGGTGGTGGGGGGTCTACAGTCATTAAATCTGTCAAATTGAAAAGTTTGAAAATTGATTTTCTTTTCTGTAATCTAAACTCCCATTTCTTGAATAAGAAATAGAAAATTTAAAATAACTGATGAAACCGCTTGGAAACTCTAAGGAGACTCTGTCTGGTGGGGGTGTTATATTTGTTTCTCTGTGCGCATGTGATGAGTTTGTCTCGAGTTGTCAGGTATTTGCAGTGTATCCAAATATAACATTAAAAAGATGAACTCTCAGATTCTTTAATTTATAATAGATCAGAGAATTTTTTTCTGAGAAAAATAATGTGGCAATTACAACATTTACCCACAGAAATGTACAATCCAATACAGTTCTTATACATCTGATGAATTCATCCTGGGACTTAAACCCATGACTTTGCATGCATGCATGCTGCCCTAACAGCCGAGCTATGTACAGATGATGTAAAACTGGCCTTAGTTTCATTATGTTATGGCTAGAGTAGTTTGTGATGCAGGACAATTGATCCCTTAATCTGATCACTAATCACACACAGAGAAGTTGTCTTATGTCTGTGGCATCAAACTGAAGCCTTGAATCTAAAGCATTCAAGGCTTGGGGACTCTAAATGCACAAAGCAGAGACATGTGGCCAGAATATCCTTTATGAATAAAGTGCATCAAAATACTTACACAATAACTGATTACACAAGATGAGTGCTTGAGTATTTCTGTGTTTGCAAGTTAAAGCCAGTAAATAACTAGTGATGCTTCATGCGCAACACAATCCTGAAGGAAGATTTTAGATTAAAGTACAACTAGATAACATTAACTGGTCCATCTTGTCTAAGGGTGATGATCAATGGAGTCATGAAGCAGTATTTATGGGTCATTACAGGATTAGATGCTGTGCCAGCAGTTATGATTAGAAGCTGACTTATTAAGACATTGATGCTTTAAATTGGATTTAAGCCATGAAGCATGCATGTGGCTGAGCACTAATTGTTACAAATGAGAGACCCATTGGACACAGTGCTAAGATGTTGATTGCATTCCTTTGGAGCCAAAGCCATGTGGTGTATGTGACATGAAGTTCAGATTTCTTAGACTACAATTAGACATTTTATAATTTAATTGCTCATGTTTATCTGAGCATTATGTATTGCTTTTGTGCTGTCAGTTTTTTTACACAAAATATTGTAATGGATCTTTTTCTATACAAAATTTACTTTTTTGCATTTATTCTAATAGCAACATTTTGGTTAAACAGTCTGGTTTGTTTGTTTTTTATGAAGTAAAAAAAATCCCTTATAATTTTTTCACTAATATGTGTTTAATCAGCAACGTTTTGCTTTAACAGTTTGGTTTGGTTGTTTTTTATGCATATTTTACATTTATTTACAAAAGGAATCATTTATATTTAATCTTTCAGCAACATTTTGCTTTAACAGTTTGCTTTGGTGTTTCTTATTTACAAAAGGAATACATTTCTACAAAAAAAACAATTTTGTCATCATTTATTTACCCAGTTTTGGTCATTGTTGGCAAGTAACCTAATGAAACACAAATTGTACTGCAACAATTTTAGCAGATGCTCTTACCAGTTGTTAGAAATTGTTATATACACTTTCTGTTTCTTCAATTCTACAGCATCCAGGCCTGCAATACAGGGCTCCAACAGAGTACAGTGGAAGCTCATTTGGTCACACTAACCCTGCCAGCGTTGCCCCAGTAGGACCCCCATTGCCATGCCATTCCCCCGCTGCTGACCTTCAGTTTGTAGAGGCAATGTCAGGTAGGACGGTCTGTTGTGCTTGAGCCTCATCTGTGTCTTTTTTAAAGCTCTTGCTGTGTGAGTGAAACAGAGAGAGAAGGAGAATTTTCTATATAGTGTGCTAAACAAGGGCTACTCAATACTCTAGCCTGTGTGATGTCTGCTCTGTGGATGTGTGGGCTGAAGTTCACCAAGCTCTAGAAAGGGGAGAGCATCCCAGTCTGCCAGCGGCACATTTCCCTTTCCCCTTCCAAATGGGGCCTTAATGATTTATAGATGTTTGCTTTAAAAAGCCATTGGCATTAATCCCATGGCTCATTAACTGTTTAATTAAAATTAAATTCAGTGGTAGGAGTTAAGCAGATTGAAAGCATTCCTCCTTGGTAGGTGTCTGCTAGATGTCTGGCTTTTAGTAAATTCTCCTCTGTGTTTGAGGAAATAACTGAGTCTGTTTTGGGGCTGGAATGACATGTGGAAAGCCAATAGGAATGGAGTCCATTGGCACGAAATAGATAAGTGCATTAGCGCACTGGTCTGTGCTTGTAAGCACAACGGCTGATATCCACAGCCAAAGAGCAGCAGAAGCAAATGGTTTACATTTATCTTGAATACTTCACGTATCTCGCAAAGCGGTAAGTCAACATTCAGCTACCTTCACGCTTAACCAGCGTGTGCCGTTGCCTGTAAAGTGCTGTTTGTGCCATAGGGCAAACAATGAGACCTTCTCCTTTTTCTCTCCATGTTGGAAACCTTAGTCTAACAGAAGGAGATACTTAAAAGCCTGCTACATAAGCCGGAGGCTGACAGCAGGAAAACAAAGAGTAATATTTGGAAGCATTTTCTGTAACGCTGATACAGGATAATTAAGAGGCTAGACTTCTTCACCAGCAGCGACGGTTGCGGAGTGCTTTAAATTGCTTTCTAAATGGGTCTATGTTACCTAATATGCGGTTTTTATGTGTGTTTCAACAACCTGAGGGAGAGCTGGAGCGAGAAAGGAAAATGGCCTGAGATTGATCGCGGCGCTCCTAGTTGTAACCCTATGCCATCCTTTATCCCCAAACTGGTTTTTATAGCATTTAAAATAGCATCCCGGTAATGGCGAACATGGGCACTTTGCAGGACAAGTTGTGGTCAGATGTGCTGGGAAATGATAGAAGGTCAAAGATAGCAGTCCAGTGAAAGAACCTCTTGATCTCACACATACTGTGTTGGCCCTTTCAATCAACCCACAGCACTGGAATGTTTAATCGAGAGAACTCTAGAAGGCCAATTTTCTGGCAGTATTCACAGAGTATGAGCTGGTCTCGACCGACACCCGTTTCTTTCTTGTGAAGTTTTGGCGTAATTATCCAGCACTGACTTGCTCTGAGCCTTTTGGGTTGTGAATTTGATTACGCTGTGGGAGGTTGAGGATGTGTATGGCAGGTTAGGAGAGGCTTGGAGACGAGGCAAACTTAGGCGAAGTAGCTCGGACGACTATGAAAAATGATGCAAGGCTTGAGTTGTGAGTATGATATGTTACAGCCTCCCAAATTCTCTGTGGGTGATGTTTCAAAATTTAGAGCAGCTACCGAAAAAACAGCAGGAATTCTACAGAAAGAAGCAAAAAGAGAAGAAAATGATAAGATGAAATAAATAGACTGGTGCTTGCTTTGTTCACACTTATTACCTCTAAATCTGTTGCAGGCAAAGCAAAAGAAACACTAGTTGTTTTATTGTGTGTCATGTGTGCAATGTAGCTTTTGTTTTGGGGAACCAGATGCTTCCAGGCAATCTAACCACCCTCAAAGGATAATTTGATTCCACATTTTGGACTCGAAGGTGCAACATTTCACATTGTTGAATACTTGTTATGAAGGATTTTGCTGTATTTGTTTAGTCAAACCCTTTAATAATATTTGTGTTGTAGTTATTTTGTAATCTGTACAGTGTAGCTTTAGTAGAGAAGTATGTTAAAATATGATAATTTACATCATTCCCCTTTCTAGAATAAAAACTTGATGATATGTAATATTCATACCTATATGAATATAGTATATACAAAATTACATATAGTTCTAGTTGACTGCTTATCCTAAATCCTCCATCATAATGCTCAGGAAGTATAGGTAAGAGTCTTGTGCCTTTTAGTCAAATAAGCTAAAATACCCTGTTTGTCTTGTTTGCTTGACCAGTATCTAATGTTGACAATGTTGCGGTTACAAAAAAAACAAACAAACCATCAAATAAAAGGCAGATTTTGTGTATTTATGTATATTACAGTTCACAAGAGCAATTCTGTGCCAGCGGTACAAGAAGTGCACTTTATTCTTTACTGATACAACTAATTGCCACCTAAGATTTATTTATTATTTACAGTATACAATTACTGTTTTTTGTGATTATTAATTTACTTTCTATTTTAAACAGAGCTGAACTCAGTGTACTGAAATAACTGTTAGCTTAGCACTGCAATACTTGCAGCAGCTTATAAGAGATCATATTATTTCACTCTTATTTATTTGTGTAAACAAGTTCAACAGACTCCAAATGGGTTCATCAGTGTTTGAATGGCAACATCTACAGCAGTCATTGTGGGTTTGGACTTTGGTATAATTATTTCTTTCCTTTTGCTGGCAGGTGGCCAGAGATGAGGCAAGCTGGCAGGCAATTTCACATCAATATCCAAACTAGCCACTAGGGTAGGCAGATATGGTCAGGGACTTTTAAAGGCAGCTGGTAAGTTGCTCTGGGCTGTTTCCACTCTGCCGAGGGTTTAAATTAATTTTAATGATGGGGATGACTTTAAAGAAACACGTCTATTCATATTTTGTTTGGGGTACAGAGGAAATGGAAGCTTTGCTCTACAGCAGTGAGGAAATTTCTTGTCTGATATCCACTGATTTCAGTGATAATTGGCATCACATGGAGTCATGTAATTGTGCATTAAAAGAAACACACACTCTCTGCCATTTGGCAAGTTTAAGGATGTACAGAGGGTTTGTGTTGGGACCAATTAAACCAGTTGATTTCATTGTGGGCGAAAGTGTGCAGGTCATATAATTAGAGCATTTAATATTTACCTGTAAGATTGGTTTGGTTGTATGTATTAAAATTGCAAATAATTTCAAAAGATTAATTTAAACACTCAAGGTATACAAACAAAATGTTCTCCACTGTCACTTACAATTAGAATAATGACATTTTGATTGAAATATTTGATTGTGAAATATACTGTGAGACTTCTGTATATAAAGCACACAGATATGCATGTGTTGCTTTTGACTGCTCATCTTAATTCGTCCATCTTAGTGTCTCTTAATCAAATACGCTGGGGGCTGTTTATCCCCAAACTGCCCACTGGAGCCTGACTCAGGACTATTGATTTATTTCTGTTTGGCTTAAGCTCAATGTCTTTTGATTTGACTTCATTTGGCAAAGGCCAAACTCCCAATATTCATTCTCACTTTCTTTCTTTATGTCTGCCTATCTGTCTGTTTGTTGATTGGTAATACTGTACAGAGAAGAAAGTTTACAGTAAGCCAGCTTTTTATACACATCACCTCTCTGGTGTAAACATAATATCACTTTATTTTATTGCAGCATAACAAACATATTGAATTTGTCACAACAAGGTATGGATCTCATTAAGGAATGGCTTGCAGCTTTACAATTTCATTTTCCACCCACATGTAAGCTTAAGATCAGCACCTCTTACGTGAGCCATTGTAAATGTGCCGATGTGACACTGTTTGAAGAGACATATTCAATTTCATATGAGGCAGCAGCCCAGGGGAAAAACCTAAAGACTTTGAGTCTTCGTTTTTTTGTTGGTTTGATCTACGAACAGATGCATAGATGCATGGAAACTGTCATTTCTAAGTCCCATTGAAGGCATCTATCAAATGCTACTTCTTCAATGTTGTTCCCATGGACTGGTGCTCACCAAAAAGCACAGAGCAAAAATTTCCTGTTTTTCATATGGAAATGCAATGATGAAACTTTCCTTGCGTTTTCTTTAACTTCAAGAATATTGAATATGTAAAAATGTCCAGGATTGTTTAACTAATTACAGGTACACAAGCGGTATCAATGTTCTTGTCTGCTGACTAAATGCTCTAATAATTATGACAAGTCACATGACCAGATGGTTGGCAGATTTTAAGTTTAGCAAATTTCTAATATGGAGGGAGTTAATTAGAGCAGATTGAGCCTGATGACTACAGCTCATATGACAAATGCAGCAGGAAACAGCTGTCTTGAAGGAGATTTCAGTAACTGAACAAATTATACTTCATTCGAATTATTAATTCTGCTACTAAATGTAAATGGGGAAAAACTGCCCCGTTGTTTCATTATTAGGGGCACCATTAAAGTCGCATAGATACTGTTCATGTTCATTTCGAAAGGCCTTTTATGTTTGCATAATGTACAATGACAACAAAGTAATTGGCCACAATGGTAGTAACAAGTCAGCAGAGTGAGCCTTAAGTTAGCCTATGCAGCAGATTTCTGTAATATTAATCATTCTTGCTTATTTATGCTTTCAGCTAAAAAGTGTCTAGTACTTTATTTCATTTTATCATTATTTAAAATAAAGGAATTCTGCCAATTGCACAAAAAAAATCAGTGCAGAAAATGTGGACCCTAAGTCTGGAGATTCATTTGGGCCTTTCTTGGAAACCTTTGGGCTGCAGTCTCCACAGATGTAAGGCTTCTGGAGGCTGTAGATAGCATGTGACCTCACACACTTCACTTGTCCTTGGTGATGCCTTGAGGCTGGATGATAAAATAAAGCCACTTCTCAACTTCTAGAATATAAAGCAATTCAATTTCTGGATTTATCCAGTGTGCGTGTTAAAGAACATAAAGAGAAAATCATCTTTATCCTATTGGCACTCAAAACTATTGAAACTATTTAAAACAATTCAAACTATTTATAGTTTCAATAGTTTTTAGTAGCAATAGGAAGATAAAGAACAAAAGTATGTTTTGTTTTTCTTTTTACATCCTTTAACAAGCACTTGCACATGCACACTGGAGGAATGTAACAATTGAGGTGCTTTTTATTGAAGGCTGTTGTGGGCTACTGGTTAGAGAGTCAGGTGCCCTTGAGCAAGGCACCTTACCCCCAATTGCTCCCTGGGTAGTGCAGTGCTGAGTGTGTATTCACATTATGCAGTGTGTTTTACAGTGTGTGTGTTTAGTCCTCCTTGTATGTGCACTAAGTGGATGGGTCACCATACTTGGTCAGCATGTCACTTCACTTACACAACTGTGTCCATCTATGTCCAAATCGTACATTAAATTACATTAATACAATTTTTGTTTAGAGCAAGAATACAGTTGCACAAAACAGATATGCCTTGACTTTATTTATCAAAGAAAAGCAAACAACCTCCACTACCTTTCTAAAAATCTGCTTTTTGTTAAAGCAACTATGAATGTTAGTGAGGTGTTAAGTACAGTACTGATTCTCTTTGAGAGAAGAAAGGATGCTGGCTTCCGAAGCCTCCAATGATTTCGGTGATGCATTGAAAAATCAATTAGAATACTTGCCAAAATGGATCATGGCGACTAATGATGGCATCATATTGCTCTGGGTAAACAGCTCAATACTCTCCCTGGTGAACTGTGAAAACACATTTCTCTTAAAGGAAAATGGTGCATCAAGCTACGGGAAGGCCCTCAAGTCTGGAAGAAATCCAGATTCACATATAAATGGAATGCTAATGTTTAATGCATCTTTATTTGAAGCTGAATTAAAGAGTCGTAGCCTTGACTTCTGCAAGACTC
This sequence comes from Yasuhikotakia modesta, assembly GCA_036877545.1. Classification (NCBI taxonomy): domain Eukaryota; kingdom Metazoa; phylum Chordata; class Actinopteri; order Cypriniformes; family Botiidae; genus Yasuhikotakia; species Yasuhikotakia modesta. The sequence continues at coordinate 10,842 of JBAJNP010000733.1, read as the reverse complement.
AACTCAGCTGCCAAATATTGGACTATATTTATTGTTCAGTGCATCTTCAGTAGATTATGTGAATGTTCTAAATGTGGAAAATTCATTACTCACCACATACGTGTGAAAGCTCAGCTTATCAATTTCTCCCTTGCATACAGCAGTTTAATCATATTCTACTTAAAAGGCTTGTGGTCATAAGGGGCAGATTGAAATAAACAAGTCATTTGTAGCCATGGGTCTCCAGCGCTAGGCTGAGAGACAGAGTTGTGATGAGTTTCTTACTGTGACAGTCTTGGCAGTGCTACTGGCACATCAGAACCACATATCACCCTACTTTGACACCCTGCATGTCCCTGCCAGCAATGGGCCATCCACAAAGCATTAAGTTTGCAGTTGCACCAAAAGCAAAACATACTTTCCTAAGATTCAAGGACATTGACAAGATGCAGTGACTTGGCAGACAAATTATGGACATTTGCTATAATAACTGTAAGACAGTCAGGTCAGCAATTCAGGAAAACATAATAAAATACTATTAGTAATTATTCTGTATAAAGTTATGTATTGTCAAAGATAAAATGTCTTGATATATCCTTATATAATAGTATTAATATACGTCCTTAATATATTTATATATTCTTCTATTTTTGTAGCTTTGTTGCATTTATGCACATCTTGTACCTTTCTAAATATTTTGTTAAAATTCAGACAGCATTAAATGCTGATTGTGTTGCTATAGGGCAAATGGATGCTCTGGCTCTACCAGAGATTATCATACGGGAAATTATTTTTCTACAAAGATTTATGATGATCATAATATTAGAAAACACTTAAAACTGCTACCTCAGGGTTGTTTTCTTTCTTTGTTTTTTTTTAATGAAAGATGTTTTATTGTAGTAATATACAATTAATACAAATGTGTGACATACCTAATCTTGCTTCTTGATTAGTATATACAGTAATGTCTAGTTAGAAATACATACATTTAATCATATAATCAGAATGTATTTAACTAATTGCACATAGTTATTTATTTATTTAGTTTAACTTTGCAGGAAACAGGAAACTAAAGACAGAGCCCTTTGTTGTTAGACGGGTCACTTCCATTTAGATATTCCACAAAACATGATCCCTTAGTGGATAGTTTCTCCTGAAGATCTCACATATTGGAGTCTCCACTTGAAGGTATTTAAGAATACACACCTAAGTGATTTTTAAACTTCTCTGTTCTCATTATGTAGTCTGCTTCAGTGCATTAACTGGCAAATTGTGCTGTAATTTATAACAAATAGTCATTGCTTGTTTCCATAGCAATCTGCTCATTAATTAAATTGTTTCCCTAGTAAATCTTTTCTGCCTTGAATTATTGTTTTAGCTGCAACATTATTTACCCAACGCAATTCAAATCATGTCAACATTTGAACAGAGGAAGTTAAAATGTATACAAATATAAATGCCCACTATTTAGGGAAAATATTTTGTTACAGAAACTCCTCCAGCCATCAAGCATGTCATTTTGAAAGAACTACATTAGTGCTCATTCATCTACAGCAGCTTCAGTCAGTGAGTTATTTCTAAGCTGGTTCGTGTTTTTTATTCTGGGGGAAAATTGCGGGTTTTGTTCATGACATTGAATCACCTTAATATTTATTTTTCTTTTTGTATTGTTTTTTGATTGCATTTCAAGCTGTACTTTTTTAATTTTTGGAATCTCTGCTGGGCCATTTGCAGCTGAGTAGCAATACTCTTGCATTCTGCCCTCACACTGCACTTAATTATATTTTGAGCACTTTATATAACATCATACTGAATTTTACTTCCTGAAATGTTTAAGAGTGCATCAATATGCTCTTTAGAGCTTTTCTCTGTGGCCCCTGATAACCATGCCCCTTGCTCCTTTTATTTTTAAACTGGAGGGTAAATGAAAAGTTATTCTGTCTCTCTCTTGTCTTTTCAAAATAGACACTCCAGTGAAGATGTGACTGTTTTGACCCTCATGGATATTTGAGTGCTACCCCATTGGGCTTTCTTTGAAAATTGGTTTCACGCTAGGCCTAGACCTCAGTGAGCAAACCTATTGTGAACTTACTCTACGGTAGGTGAACAACATAAAACAGTAGTTTAGTTTCACCAAAATCTATAGCACCTGTGAATGGCTAGTGGAAGAAAATGACTTATTGAAAATAAGTCAGTTATGGCTTCACCATCAAAATGTTCTGCTTGCCTTAATGGTAGCATCATAAAAATAGACACACAAACATACATATTGACATATGAGGTTTATGAGGACATACATGCAATTATTTTTATACTGTACAATATAAGTTTCATGAGGACATATATGCAATTTTTTATACTGTACAATTTTATATTCTACAACCACACACGAACTCTCCCCCAAAGTTTTTTTCAGCTTTGCTAGCCCCTCCAGTTTACTTTATGACTTTTATATTTCTCCTGTCATCTTTCTGTGAGAACAATTCAGTACTTTATTACAGTCAAATGGCTATTTCATCTAACAGAAAGTTTTTGACACTTTGAATGCTTAGGCTGTGCTGGCACAGAGAGATGGGGCGGGGTGGTGGTGTGGGGGTAAGGAAGGAGGTTGTAAAGGATGGAGGAGACACCACCATGAAAGGACAAGAGACGGTGCCAGCCCATTGTTATCGGCACTGAGATGAAAGGCTGGCTAGCTAATGAACATCTGCCTGACACACACAGGTACTTCAGGAGGCTGCGTCTCTTTGAAATGGACCATTGAGCAGAGCAGCTGTTCAGCTCCCATAGACCTTGTGGACTGATGTAAACCTGTAATTAAAGGGCATACCAGGAGGAAGCCAGAGAGACAGACCCACAGAGATAGAGAAAAAAATAGGAGAGAGAGAGAGACCACGCTAATGCATATTTGAGGAGATTTGGAGTCAGATTTCAAAATACCATGAGTGGCAATGAATGACTTGCACACTGAGATAACTGGGTAACACACCGGAGGGGAGTTTGTTTATAATTAAGTGTTTATTTATAATTAAACATGAGCTGAAAGCTCTATGAAGAGGCAGGATACTTTCTACCTAATGTTCTCGGCAGGAGGTAAAGAGTCGACTATGTCTATAAAAGAGGCCTTATTTACTTTCAGTTTTATTTTAATGTGTTTTACTATTAACATTTTAAAAAATCAATAGCAATTTTTCTTGCAATAGTACCAACCTTGTAATGTGATTGGAGAAGTGGCTTTCCAGTAATGCAATTTTTGCAAAGACTTTTGTTTAGTTTAAAAACAGCTCATTTATTAATTTTGTGTATTGATGCTGAATTTTAAAAGTAAAATTCTTCTTTGTTACGGGCCAGGTTAAATATTGGACAGAGGAGCTGAACCCACTACCTGAAAGCAAGGTAAACAAAAAAATAAATAACACACAAAACCTTTTAAATTATATTTTAAAAGCTAATAGGTATTTTGTGACTGAGAATTATTAATTAAGTCATGACTTATCTGGTCTTTAAAATTTAACTAAGGGTTCTTGTTTTGAAGTGTTTAAGGTCTGTGCGTAATTGTCTGGGAATGTATGTTGGCCTCAACGTCATTTAAAAATCATAAACCATAAACAGTGAGTTAGCAACAAGAAAAATCAGCCTTGAGAATGTGTAAACTAGAGGCTGTGTTATGTAAATTTAAGTGAAATGGAGAAATTGGGTATGTGACTTGTATTTTTCCACTGGGAATTGATTGGATATAGAAAAGTAGGCGGTTCAAGCTTGCAGTAACTGATCATTAGAGAGGAATGGTTAACAGTTCAGGCTCCGCCCAAGCCACCAGACTGACATCATGCAAGAACAATTGCCCTTTCAGAATGGAAGTACATTCTGTGATTTTTATTAAAGATTATAAAAGTACTGTACATGAAATAATGATGTGCACAGATACATAATTTATAATAAACAGTGCAATATAATAACAAGAACAGTGCATTTTGATGTCATGCACAATCAAAGCTTGTAAATGTGAATAAATAACCATGCATTAAGATTTGATTGCCATAACTGCAATACAGAGATATACCCTCATAAGATAACAGCAGGTGCCCTTTCGATCCACAATAAAAAGAGGCCAATTCACTTTCCACTCTCTGTGTTAAAGGTCTTCATCTGATCCAGCCATGTCTCCTCCCCCTCATTGTTCCAGTAAGACACCAGAAAGGGAGGAAACATAACACTTCTGCCGGTGGATCTATTACATTAACAAAGAGAAAGGTTTACATTTACTATCCCCATCCACACATTAGTCACACATGCTCTTACAAGGCAACCGGATCTCACTCAGTTGTCACTGTCAATAAAATAGTGGACATTTATGCTGTCATTTTTAGCTATAGCTATTTTTTATGACTTAACCTGATGTTGTTAAGTGTTTCCAGGAACAGAAAATAAAGCTGCAGTGAGTTTCGTGAGAGATGTCGTGAGAGTGGTGAATGAATTGAACGTCACATATGTTGTTGTTCAGCAGTAAAGAGCAGAGAACATTTAACTGGAGACTTACAGAAGCAGATGCACAAATGAGATTTGAAGCACTACAACACTTCAAAGTGGTATGTAAATAAAAGCTTAGCCTTTGAGACAAGGAAGGACATGGAGGTAATTGCTCAGAAGTCCATCTCCTCTCCAGGGTTTCTGAGATGGTGCTTGTGGCATGGAGGATTACAGGACAGAGGTGCAGTTCAGAGGGTGTCTGTCTGAAGTTGATGGCAGGAAGGTGTAATTGACATCAATGGCGAGGAAGCTCTCGCTCAGACGAGAAGGTCATCTCTCGCCCATCATGTTAATCTGTCTGCAGCACCCTCCTGAGTCTCAGCCCACCAATGGAGACCGCTTAGAGGAACAGTTCAGGCCAAAAGTCACAGCACAAACTCGATCAGAGTCTGAAGGTTTATTGCTCAAATATGTGTAAATGTATTCATACGCTCAGAGAGACAGATAGAGTTAGAGTGGGTGTAATAGGCCATGCTCAGACATTTGTTAGCTGAAATGTGATCTGTTTCTTCTTCGAAGGAGATTTGTGGGAGTTTAACACAACACCATTAGGAAAACAAACACAAAGGTATTAACTAACAACACATGGGAATTAACACCACAGAATTAACCCACAGCACCACAGAATTATCCCAAAATACCACAGAATAAACCCACAACACATCAATGCTACAAAGGAATGTTTGGAAAAGCTTTTCATTTCACTCTCAACTGTAAGCGATTTGGACTATGCAGAATTACTTCATTTTGTTGTGTTAGTTATTTGTGGTTTGCTGTGGCCTAAATCTGTCCAAAAAACCGCTGGTAATTAATCAAATTGAACATTTGACAAATAAGTATTTAGTATCTTTAAATGGTAGCTCAGCTTCACATAGATCATTTCATTAGCAACAGATTAGCACACAAGATGATGGGTTCAAATCTAAAAAAAATTAAAGACTAAAAGCATGTGCCAAATGTATTGATGTGAAGCTTATTTTTTGGTAAGCCAAAACGCAAATTGTACAGAGGGACAAGAGAGGCAAAGGTCCAAAATGGTTAAACATGTTTTCTCATATTTTTATTTTGGTTGTCCAATATCAGTTTACACTAAGAGTTAGAGTCCCTATGACTCAGTATGAGTTCATATTTGTACAAAAATACATAACGGTACCCAGCATGAATTGCTTTGTTCCAGTGGTTTTGTGTTCATGGATGTGTGTGGTTTGCACACTCTGCTGAGAGCTTGGCAGGAGTTCTCCAGGCGTGACTGATACTCTAAGGCCAACTGTAGCAGGTGGGGGGGAATGTGTGCTTTCAAATAGAAACAGTTATTCTCGCTTTAAACAAGTACTGTAAGCTTACCTATGCAGCAGCTCAGTGTGATCTGCCTTTGAACTGAAGAAGCTACTTACTTGTGACAGCACGGAATGCAACAATAGAGGTGGAACATTTCAAGCAGAGCTTTTGAAACAATCATTGTTTAAAATATCATGCTCTGTTCTTTGCCTGAATGCACAGTCCCTTCATCTGCAATGTTTTATAATTTTATATTAGAGACACTGTGACCTTAGGCAAAAATAATCCTCAGAAACAAGCACTGTTCTGGAGAGATACAACATTATTGTTTTGTTTAAGTCCTTGTACCCATAGCAATCCTGCTGGAGAACACTATAAATTAGTGATGTTCCTCTTTAAGAAAGGCTACCAGCAGAGACAGCTGCGGTCCTGCGGGCTGTAGCTGGCCTGCATGCTTTAAGAGACAAGAAATCCCACAGTGGCTCAAGAAATCCCACCTGATTGATTACCAGTAAGGAGGTCATTCATCATTAATCCGACTTGCTCCAGCAACCTATAGGAAGTTAAAGCCTGGGGAGGAGGCCAAAGCACAGTTAGCAAATACAGCAGATGATGGAACAATAAAATAAAAGGCCTTTATCCACATGCATTTGGATTTATGGCTATGGAACATGAAAAGCAGCTCAGCTTATGTGTAATATGGTCCCCAGGCTACTTAAACTTTATAGAGTATATTTTTATAGCAGTTCATGATTCACCAAAAGTCCATCTTAAGTGCCCATATATGGAAATGTCTATATCTAAATTTGCACTGTAATGTAGGTGCATGCTGTGTAAAGAGATGGTCAGTTAACCTAGATCTCACTAACACATGTCTGTAAATATACCATATAACTGTCTAAATCAATTTTCCTGTTTAGAGGTAGAGATTGTGTTGACAAACGCATTATTAGTTCCTTTCCTAACCTGGTCAGTCTCCTCAATATTCATTTGATCTCCTGACCATGGTTCAAAATCAATGCGTGTCTAAATCAATTTGATCAATATTTACTCCAACAATCATGAAGGGCCACCGATCACAACACATTGCCTCAAACTATGTCTAGTTTAAATTCACAGCAAACACAAGTCTTTACAAGTAGATCTAATAATATTTCACCCTGCCATGTTCCATGTCGAATAGTGGCCAACACAAACCATCATTATAGATCAGGCAGTGATGTAAGACAGAGGGTGTAAAATTTTATACCCCACTTATGGCCACTAAGGATTCATTTCCAGAGTTTGCTTTTTAGGAGGAGTTAAATCAATGCAAGTGCTCAGCTCTTTTCAGAAGAAAGTCAATAGACCTTTAACACTAACGAAAAATTTAGGATGTAAAAAAAGAAGACTTTGATTTTATGCATCACTGGTTTACAAGTTGAAGAACTCATTTATACATATCACCTGCTAAATGTTTAACATGTAGACGATGTGTCACAAACCTCTTTTTATATTGGAATGGAGAGATAGTTAAACCCCTAAATTACAAGGTATTTAACAGGAAGTTGTAGCCCTATATTAATTTTGTGGGGAAACGCCTGTTGTTGAATTTGACATGAAATTACATATAATCCACATATATTTTTACTGTAGGTTGTATAAAGAAAACTTTGAAACATGCTTTAGAACATATAGTATATTGCAAAATAAAAATGGAATTAAAAATGTATTAGATAGACAGGCAGATATTATGTTAAATAAATCTGTGTTTATTTGTTCAAATTTAACATTTTTGTATAGCAGAACTAGTAAACACACCATCACAATATCTACACACAGATTTGCACTCACACTTTTGCTCAGTCATTGCACATGGCATTCAATAGCTCCTATTTTCCACCTGCAGAACTTGGTATTTGTGGCTGCCTGTTGTGCTCTGGGACACACAGGTAGGTTGTACACATCTTTTGTGCTACAAGGATTCAACTCAGTGGTGCACACAGAGACTCCCTGTGTGTGGCACACCGCTGGGCGGGCCAGGGAGAGGAGGAAGGGCATGAAGAAAGTGTGAATCTTCAGCACAGCCAGAGCATCCTGGTGGGGAGTCAACTAATCTCTTCCTCCCTTCCAACTGGAAAGCACCTCATTTATGGCATGGCTCTTTCATTGTATTTCAGCAAGTGCTTGCTTCCCCTCGGGCTGGAGCACAGGAAGCTTTGAGATTTATCTGCTGGACACAGATCTGTTGTCGTAAACAAACACAGTTATGTTTGTTATGTTTTTCATATTTTTTAATGATTGGAGAACAACAATATGATCGTAATAGTAAAAAGATGAAACAATGAAATATGAAGCAAAACATGGAATTAAATTAGAATCAATATTTAATATGTGGTGTCTCTATGACCCCTTCCGGAATTCTTTTGTTTTCCTTTGCCAGTTCAATGACTCTGTTCTGTAGGCTGTGTTCTAAGATCTTATCTGTGCTTCTTGTCTAAACCGCTGTCTCTGTGTAACTGTCCATGGTGCTGAATCATTCTTTACCTCATGCAGTGATAGTTAAGAGGATCAGGAGATTGAAGGGCTATGATAGGAAACTGTGCTCTATGGACACCTCACAATCAGCTTGTGTCTGCAATTGTTGACATCAGTTGGGATCAGAGGATAGTTGGTCAGAGTTATTGGTGTTTGACTAAGCAGTAGTTTTGTCTCTAAGGTGATTAGTTGTTATGTGGTGTTTAACTGTGGAGCTATATGTGTGTGGTTTCTCTTACAGAACATCGCTGTTACATCACTGTTGTTTTTTGGTTCTTCTGTACAACAGCACACAAAGGAACAGGGCTGCTGGGTACATCTGAAGAGACCCCCCTCCTGGAAACAAGGTGGACTGTAACTCAATTTTCAATCAACATGATGGAAGGTAAACATATCAGAATCAGAACCGAGATGATAAGGCTTTATCAGGGCCAGCTCACACCTCACAGCCTTACAGGAAGTTAAATTTAATGCTGACTTATCAGATAGAATGTCATTAGGGATTAATATTATATATAACTTCAGTGACAGTAAACGTTATAGCAGAAATGTCCTGTGGAGCACAAACACAGTGTTATCATTTTGGCAAGTGTTTTAAAAAATATATATTTACTGTATGGTAAGTTATGCAGCTTTCTTGATGGTGTCTCAGGTCTGGGGTCTCTCTTTATGAAACATACAGATCGAACCAACTATTGATTAAATTTGCAGTATAATGAGTCTATGATCAGTGTGATGGAAACCAGAACAAAGAAATAATCCCTAAGGTGCACTGTCTTCTTTCTCACACATTACGATCTTATTGTTTTACATTGCCACAGCTATGAATGGGATTGGAACAATGTTACCTGCCATTTCGAGACAAACAATTTTGCCTGCCCCACTGCATGATAATAGTGGAGCCCTAATGAGCCTTAGTAAAAATGCAAAGTAGAAGAAATGAAAACGGAAATTGGCCTGTCGCTATTGAATGACAAATGCCTAACGTGCCTGCGGTTCTCCTGAAGACTTCATAGTGAGCAGCTCCTGAGTTATTTCTGAGTTCAAAACATCTGATTATCTCTCAGCCAGAACAGAATCGCTAAAAAGGAAACTAAGAGGGAGAAGAAATAATAAAAGATTTATGGAAATTAAAAAGAGAAAAAAGAGGGAACATCAGAGATTGAATTTCCTGTTGACCAAACGCCGCCCTTTACTGCTAAATTATATTATTGCATACGGGCAGCCCATTATGTTGCAAAGTATGCGTTGTTAAGATTGGGTTTATTTATTTTCTCACAGCTGATGGCTCCAAGTCTCTCAGGAGAGTGGCCTTGAGAATTGATTTCTGACAATCCATGATTCACCTCCCAAAGCCTGGCTTCTCTGACACTCCAGCAAATCAACTTAAAGGCACCGCCTGACAGCTCCTCACAACGCACTCCATATAAACAGCCATTATTCCTTCAGAAAGCTCTTTTTGTCTTGCCGTGGGTTCAAAAGGAGCACGTCTCTCCAAAGATGAGAGATGCATTTGAAAGAACTTTGAAGCAGGCGAGATGGGAGAGGCGGGGAGATGCTGAGCATCCACGCAGGAACATTTAGAAATGCTGAACATACTGTCACTCGTTTCTTAACCTGACGTGTGATACCTCACTAGATGTTTGAGGCTATCTACTGATTCACAGTTTAGTATGTATATGATAAAATGATCTTTATGATGCCATCAGATGCATGTTCCTCATGTGTAGTGGGTTCTGTCAGGATACTTTGGTTCTGTCAGGTTTACCTGAGGGCATTTTTAGGGCTATAATCCAGCACTCTTAAATATTTCACCAAGGAAGAGCCATTTAGTCAAACACAGCTTCTCTAGTTTATACACTTCCTTAAAGGTCAGGTATTTTTATTTTAGACACATTTCTCCTTATCGTATACAGTTTTGGTTTAAAACTGTCTGTGTTCATGCATTTTTAAACAGAACAATTACAAAGCAATTGTGGCTCTTCAAAAAGTATTTGAAATTCAAATGCCCAATCCAACTACAACCCTTAGACTTCTGAAAAGCAAGCAAGAAACTAAAAAAGAGAATAATTCATTAAACAGCATTTCATTTGCTCAGTTTGACTTGATTAAGAGTCACATAGTCAATTGTCTTGGCTTCAAACTGAGTGGCGGGAGGTCTTGATGGATATGTGGCATAAAAATTGCAGACGATACAGAGTTTTTATATTTTTTGACAACACCATTCCACTTCACAGTACTTGAGAAATGGGACCCACAGAACAGAGCTGTACAGGAGAGATTGCGCTTCATAAAAAGAACAGCACACAGGGGTAAAATTCCACTGTATATTCTGAATTTTCCCACTACATTATTGATAGATTGCACTAATATAACCCCAGTAAAGGCTTCAGGACAAGTTTATTGATGGTTTTCCACCTGTCTCCACATGCCCTTAAACACGCTATTTTTTTAGTGCCCTCACCCTGTCATTATGTGGGCACTGTTGTCCACATATAATCCCCTAGATTTACATAGATTTAGAAATCCAAGTTTGTA